>OZ005656.1:40987848-41157848 GCA_963930645.1 Salticus scenicus
TAGCAAGATTAACAGTAATAATTCCTTTAAAGAGAAATATGTGGATTCATTGGAAAATTGTCGATGTGCATTTGCATGATCCTATACGTTTTTTAAATAGGCATCCAAATAAACAGTTATAATAAAAAAGAGGGGGGGGGCTTTAATTCTTTTATATTATTTTCTGTAAAAACAAAGGAGAAAATCGCCACAAAGAGCGAAACACAAGCCTAAGTTATAAACCACTGCCATCCGCATAGCATACGCAGATGTTTGTGGCTGCTGATGATGCAAATAGTATTATATTTATTCAACTCAAGCTTCTTTTTAAAAGCAAGGATTTATACATTCAAAAATTAAACCGTTATATATATATAAAGTATATATATTAAGGTTTTTATGTACGTTTAAAACAATAGTAAATGTAAAAAAAAAATAATGAATAATTAATTTGTAGATACAAGTAATATATAATATTTAACATGTAAGTATCTCGATACTTGAACAACTTTTAAATCACAAAATATTTCAGAATCAAATATATAATATATGTATATAATTACATCAAACTATTTTTTCTGATTTTTATGAACAAAAATAATGTAGTGAAAAAAAAATCTTAGTGTCATTTTTTTTAAAAATAATTTAAATAATAATAATAATAAATCTATTGTGTAACAACAAGCCGACTTCAATTACCTACATCTACATACATTATATACTGCTTTTGGATATAGTGTGGTCAAGAGACATAAAATTGATATGCATTAAACATCTAACAATTTTTGAACAAATTGTCCTAACTTAAGACTTAAGAACAATCTAATATATACGTATATCTGACAACTTCTCGTTTTTTTTTCTCTCTCTCTCTCTCTTTCTTTTTTTTTTTTTCACCATTTTCTCTGACTAAAAATTTTCACCTTATTTAATCATTAAAACTTTATAGGAAATGTATGAAAAATTCCTATAAAATATTTCCGGTCAAAAAAAAAAAAAAAGTACAAATTGGCAGCTATACATACGGCGTTAAAAACACACAAAAGAAAGTTTATATATCGAATTTAAAAAATCGATAAAACTATTTTTTAAACACCAATTTCTGACCTACCTAATCCTGATGCCTAACAATTTTCCAGTAGTAACTAGAAATTACGAACGAAAATACATGTAAAAATTGGGATACGTTGCAAATTTGAAGAAAATCATTAGAGCCGTCTTTGAGATAGGATTTTATATTCGCTTACGGTTTTACCTAAATTTGGTAAATTAACCGCGTTATCCTAAACCTAAAATCACATACAAATGGACGTCTAGATGGAAGTTAGAATGACGAGTCAGAAGAAAATCCACAGAGCCGTTTTTATGCACTTGCGAGACTTTTTAAACAATATTATTCAGTTATAAATTTTTATATTAATATTATATTTAATGTTAACATTTTCTGAAACAAAAAAATAATACAACTCAAAAATTATCTGAAAAATAGTTTTACATCGTTCAAGAATATAAAACAGAAATTTTATTGCAAATATCAGATAAACAAAATTTAAAATTATGTTAAAAACCAGTCCACCTCATCTCTTTTATTTTCCAACTAATATTATTTTTAAACGTATCAAGAAATTCAAGTTCTTTTTTTTTTTTTTTTTTTTTTTTTTTTTCAAAATTTTTTATACATTATAAGTGGAAATGAATCGCTTTATAATATTCATTATAGTTCACTGAAACAGAACGTGTTATGACGGTGAACTATTTAACGTTTTTCATAAAACTTTAATTGCACGTATTATGGATGGTACAAAACACACCTTTTTAGAACGTTCCAAATAATACTATTTTTGAACGTCGAGTAGAACGTTTTTGTGACACGAAACACGGTGTTTGAACTATTGCAACCGTTATTTGACGTTCAGAGAACGTTCTGGTGCTACTTGGGTATCATCTATGGCGGTCATCTATGTCAACAACATAGATATTGACATTGATAACCGTTGGGTGGTCCCATATTCGCCTCTGCTGAGCAAAACATTCAATGCTCATATTAATGTTCAGTTCTGCAGTTCAGTGAAGAGCATCAAATACATTTCCAAGTATGTGAATAAAGGCAGTGATATGGCTGTATTTCGAGTTGAAAATACCTATGTGAATGCTCCTCCGGTGAATAACATCGATGAAATAACACTTTAACAAATTGGCCGGTACGTCAGCTCCAATGAAGCTGTTTGGCGTATCTTTGGTTTCCCAATTCATGAACGGGATCCAGCAGTTCTTCATTTAGCCGTCCATCTTGAAAATGGCCAGCGCGTATATTTCACGAGCGAGACAGCGATTGATCGTGCTATAAATCCACCAAAAACTACACTCACCGAATTTTTTGAATTGTGTAATCGTGCTGATGCTTTTGGTGCTTTTGCACGGACATTACTCTATTCAGAAGTACCACGCTATTTCACATGGGCTCCAACGAACAAATGGATGCCCCGCAAGCAAGGCACGCCGATTGATGCATGTTCCGGTTTATTCAAATCAAACACCTTGGGACGAGTATTTACAGTCAATCCAAGACAGATTGAGTGCTTTTATCTTCGACTGTTGTTGGTTAATGTCATCGGCCCTTTGTCATTTCAAGATTTACGTAAAGTGAATAGACAACAGTATCCAACGTATAAAGATGCATGCCTTGCACTCGGCTTGCTGGAAGACGACAACCAGTGGGAGTGTATACTTGCTGAAGTAGGACTGAACTGTACAGCAAAACAAATTCGTTTACTATTCGCTATAGTGTTGACTACATGTTTCTCGGCCCGAGCAGAGACATTATGGGATAATCACAAAGATTCAATGACTGATGATATATTGCATCAACATCGTTCACGGTGCAACGATTTAACGATAGTATTCAGTGACGCTATGTACAATGAAGCATTGATTGCTATTGAAGATCTTTGCATTATCATTGCCAACTTACCACTCAGTCATTTCGGTATGAATTCAACAAATCGAAATGCATCTGATTTAATAAGCACTGAATTGAATCGTGAACTACAATACAATACTGTAGAAGTGGCAGCGATTGTTGCTCGCAATGTCTCACTAATGAATGAAGAACAAAGAACCATTTGCGACCACATCATGCTCGCAGTTTTGGCAGGACAAAGTAGATTCTTTTTTTTTGGGGGGGTGCACCAGGTGGAACTGGCAAAACATTCCTTATTTCTCTAATTCTCGCCGAAATACGATCAAATAATGGCATCGCATTGGCTGTTGCATCATCTGGCATTGCGGCAACTTTATTGGATGGAGGCTGAACAGCTCATTCATTATTTAAACTGCCACTAAATATTCAAAATAACCCAGACGCAGTGTGCAACATAAAAAAACAATCGTCCATGGCCACAGTGCTGAAATAGTGTAAAATTCTTATCTGGGATTAATGCACTATGGCACACAAACATTCGATTGAGGCGTCGAACAGGACATTGAAAGATATAAAAAACAACGACAAACTATTTGGCGGCACTCTGTTACACTTTTCAGGTGATTTCAGGCAAGCACTTCCCGTTATTCCGCGTTCAACATACACTGATGAGATCAACGCGTGCTTAAAATCATCGTCATTGTGGCGTAATGTTGAAAAAGTACAACTGAAAGTAAATTTGTGCGTTCAAAAGCTTCAAGATCCATCCGCTGAAACATTCTCAAAACAATTATTAGATATCGGCGATGGAAAAGTTACTACAGATGAAACTGGATGCATAAAATTACCGACCGGTTTCTGCACAAACATTGATTTTCAAGATATTCTTATTGACCAGATATTTCCCGATGTACACAGACGATACACAAATCATGAGTGGCTGGCAGAAAGAGCAATTTTAGCAGCAAAAAATGTGGACGTTAACGAATTGAATCACAAGATACAACATTTGTTACCTGGAGACTTCGTGTCATACAAATCTAATGATACAGTTTGCGATGCCACCGAAACTGTAAATTACCCAACAAAGTTTTTAAACTCATTGGATTTACCAGGCATGCCACCGCATATTTTACATCTGAAGGTTGGATCTCCGGTTATTTTGCTTCGTAATTTGAACCCACCACTGTTGTGCAACGGCACGCGATTAGTCATAAAAAATTAATGAAAAATGTTATCGAAGCCCTCATTTTAAATGACAAATTCCGAGGTGAAAATATATTACTACTGCGAATCCCTATTAAACCCAGAGATGTGCCAATTCAATTTAAACGCCCTCAATTTCCAATTAGATTGGCATTTGCAATGACTATCAATAAGTCTCAGGGCCAAACGATGTCTGTCTGTGGCTTAAATTTGAGCACATCATGTTTTTCACGCATACGTGGCTCTCGAGTGGGCAAACCATCCAGTTTGTTTGTATTTACGAAAAATGGGATAACAAAAAATATTGTACACTCTGTTGCATTAAGGGATTGATATTGTTTTTTAGTAATATTGTTATAAGTAGCGATATGTATATAATTTTAAAGAATCAATTTTAATAAATTAAAAAAATAAATGATTAGTGTTTTGTTATTTTTATATTCTTTCATCGTTCACAGCGCTCCATACATCTTCCACTTATATACCACATCCTTACACACTTACAATAAGTTAGTTATTTTATTCTAGCAAAATATTCTCTAGAAATAATTTATATGACACAACAACGTTTGTCGGGTCAGCTAGTGTATATATATATATATGTAATATCCAACTTGTGGGGGCCTTCAAAAAACAAACTACTAATTCAATTAATTACTTAATCATTTTTAAAATTTAATAAAGAATTAATAGTATTTACAATTATTTACAGATAACGTTAGTATGAATTCTAATAGTTCTGCTGATCAAATGTTCATTTAATATTACGTCTAAAATAATTCAGTTCGTTGCATCAACAATTTACTTATTACTTTGCTTTTAGCTATTTCGAAACACAAAGTACGCTATCTCGTACTTTACCCCGGCACGACCAAACATATCGTCTAAAAAAGAAGAGCGATGCATCCGTCAGCTATGCATGCCTTGTAATCCGTTCGTCGACTGTTCTCTCTGCGTCAGAGCTCTCCGCTCTACGATGAAAACGGTTGTTCCGGAAGTGACGTCGTCTCTTGTCACAAGTACGAACTTCCGCTCATATTCTGTTCTCTCTGTCGAAACTCAGCTGCTTTGGGATTCCAGGTAGCGGCAAGCAGAGTTAGGGGGAGAAACAGGATGCCGATCCACTACATATATGCATATATTTATTTATTTTTTTTCATATATATATATATATATATATATATATATATATATATATATATATAAATGAATAATTGTGCCATTTTTGCGATTTACTTAGAAAAGTTTTAGTTCAAAAATTTTCTACTTATTATTACCTATTATTACGCTTATTATTACCTATCTACATATTATTACCTACCTTATTATTACCCTTACCTATATATCTAATTAAATTTTTGAAATGCCTCATAAACATAATTGTATTTTTGATACATGTCTAAATCCTTCATTCATTGAGAATATATATATATATATATATATATATATATATATATATATATATATATGGCTTCCTTCATCTAGTTGGTTGGAGGATTAAGGCCGATTGACTCCTTATGTGTCCTAGGCCTATAGGGGGAATGCCCTCCGTGGGGGTCTTTCTAAGGGGTCCTAGCCCGTATTTACGCGAGTTTCGGAGGAAACCACGGAAAACTCCTTCATCTAGAATTAATAAGTGACTATTGTCTTAATCCCTTAACTAGAAATATAGATTTTCGAGCTATGCGCAAAAGGCGCGCATGTAAACTAAATTGAAGAAATGATCGTAAATTTCTGGTCTACACATTTCTAGATAGTGAAAGAATATTCTGAATCTTTTGTATTTCGAGGAATTTCTCTTGATTATCTAGAAATGTGTCATAAACCAAGATTATAATTGCTGAAACCCGCATCTTGTGTTCGCATTTATTTCGAGATATTTTCAAATAGGTTTGACATCGATAATATAGACAAGCTCTCTAGAATTCTAATAGGGGTTTCTAGATCTCGCTTTCAAAGGGGACTGGAATTTATAAGGTTGATATGGAACTATTTTTTCTAGAGCAACAATTTAGATTTCAGATGTCAGTAACAATTTGTTTGCACAGTGTTATCAATTTTCATTATATTCTGACTAATCATTTTAAAATAATATCCGGACAAATAAAAAAATAAATAAAAAAAGTTCCATAGAGTTTTCCCCTTCCTCACATAAATAAGTAAAATATTCTGAAAACTTTATATATTTTTTATATTTTTTATGATTTTTATGAAATGTAAAGTTAACGCAATATGTATACACATATATAAATATATAGAAAGTCTTTATTCATCAACCTTAATTAATTTTAGAAAATGTGGAGTGGAAGGATGATTTTATACCAACAGGAAAAAGGCTCCGCAGTCGCCTACGAGCGGAAGTTCCGTAAAGTCGGATTTTTCAAGGATCGCGAACCAGCTGGTCACCGAAGGCGGCTAGTTACAAATATAAAATACAATATTTGATGAAATTTCATACCGTTTATAAAAAATATGAAAAACACTGAACTTAAAACGAAAAAACAAAACAAAATTCACCGCAAATAATTTTTTTTTAAATGGAAGATCTATTAAGAAAAATAACTTTCTTCTTTTTCTGGAATGAAATGTAACTTTTAATTAGGGAATACTCTCATCTTTGAGATTTAGAAGGAATAGCACACATGCTACAAAAAAGCTTTTCTTATCTTAGAAATACATTTTATACTTCAGTGAAATAAGAAATTTCTTTTGTATGTTTTTGTTTTGATCATAAATCAGATCAAAAAAGAGATGTTTAAAATTCATATTGCATTCTTAGAATTTATACATAAACCTAAAAGATTTAATTATTATAAACTAGAGTATAAAGAAAATTTTATAATCCCTTTGGGCGGAAGGATTATTGAAGCATTATGGAACACCACTGGTGGTTTTTTGGTGGTGGTTTAATTATTCATGTTGTTCTGTTTTCTTCTTTTTTCTTTTTATCTAATTTGTGGATTTGCAGATCAGTAGCCTCAACGTGCTTGAGGCTCCCATTCAACAGATCATTTTTATTTATTACGTATTACGTATTATGTATATATATTTATATACATATACACATACATACATATATATGTATGCATACATATATAAGATAAACTCACTACAAAAATAGACACAGTTTACAATACGATGTAGTTTATTACTATAAATACAAATCTATAACTTATTCTTCGTATAGTAATAATTTCTAAGAGTAAATAGCAAATTCTAAAAGAGGCGGTATATTTGTATTCAGTATTGTGTAGTTTACTTTTCTTGTTAGAAAAAAACCCTAATGTAAGTTACATGATGTGGTAAGAATTCTTTTAAAATGATTGACATACAAGATTTTATCTACTTTAGAAGATATTCTCTGTCCAAAAATAATACTGATAAACAGCATGAATATTTCATACAAAATTTATCTGAATACAAGTTATCGTGTGCCTTTTATGTTCAGTAAAAATATTTCCGTCAACTGTATTTTGAAATTTTAAATTCTACTTTAAATGCCAAAAAAAGTTGTTTCAGTTTGTTTATTTGTTATTATTAAGAATATTCAACGACTTTATGTGATTTATGTATATTTATAATAATTTTCTGAATGTAAACTGTTTCTCTATACTTGAGTTTTTTGAAACGTATGTTTAAAAATTTTTAGAAATATATATCTGCATATATATATAAATTACGTGTCAAGATGTTTGTCCGGGGTAAACTCCTAAACTAAGGAACCGATTTTAATGACATTTTGCACACTGTGTGCAGTTTGGTCCAACTTGAGAGATAGGATAGTTTTTATCTTAATTTATTGTCACAATATTGTTTTATTGCAATTATTTGTTAATTATAGACCTTTATTAAAGTTGCTCCAAAATATCTGTGAGTTCCATTAATTTAATTGTTGCCCAAAAAAAAAAAAAAATACGAGTTCATTTTCTTTCGACATAAAAATAAATACATTTAATCAAACGTGAACGTTAAAAAATTATAAAAAGTTAAATTATGCATCTCACGAAAATTGACGTCATAATCAATTTAAAGATTTTATACACATTGATAAAGTGCTAATGTAGTTCTATCATAGATATAGTAATATATATAGATCTGTCATCCCCATGTTATCGTACAAAGATTTTTGATGCCGAAAAAAAAATAAATAAAACCTTTGGAAACAGCCATTAAGTGGTATTGAAAAAAAAAAAAAAAAAAAAAAGAAAAGAAAAGAAAGAAAGAAATATGAATTTGAAACTGTATCTGGAGTCTTCCATTCCCCTTTAGAAAATAAATTATTCATAAATTTTATTTGCTAAAATATTAGTATGTATTCCCGTGTGTATTCAGTCGGGGAAAGACGGCCATATTTTGGTAAAAACGTCGTCTTTTCCCAAATGAAAAGGAATAACTTTTTTCACCCCAATGATCACTCTATTCTATATATGCTATACTATATCTATGAGTTCTATACGCAAGCGAAGTGTGACTCACTGACCGTCTGTGCAGCCAAGAAAAAAAATTCCTATGTTAATTGCCCACTGGATTTTTTGTAAGAAGTTATTAAAAGTCGAGGAAATTTATTTCCCGATTTTAATCCTTATATTTGGGTATAGATATCGCGTGTGTTAGATTGAATTATTTTGCTGTCAAATTGACAAAATTGTAATTTTAAATTTCAAAACTCTCTCGCCCTTGGCTTTTATTATTATTATTATTATTATTCGGCGATCAAAAGCGTAACACGACAATATACATGCCAGATGTATGCATTGTACGAAATGTAATACGTATTATTCATTGTACGTATGTATGACATGTAATATGTTTTGTACGAAATATTGTTTCATATTATTCATTACTCTTTAATATAAGTTGTTAAAATAACCACGATTTTTGAAAGGAATTAAATATTTTCGCCAGATAATTTGGCGATATTCTTTTTTTTTTTCGCCAAGGATGACAGAAATGAAATCTATTCCGCTGCAAAATATTAGTATCTTACATCAGATATTTTATTTAGACATTTGAAAACAAATTTCACTTCAAACTATGATAGAATATTTATCATTTTCCTTTTAATTAGTATATTATTAGTATATTAAAATTTAAAAGCATGGTATATAAAAAGTTTTTTTTTTTTTTTTTTATCTTATAATTATTCTTATCTTAATCCTCAATGTTTCCCAACTTTATTAACTTGAATTTACTATTAAAATTTTAACATACTCAAAAACTTCTCATCACTTCGTTAAAATACACTAAACTTTTCCAAAATCTTTTTACTTTCTTCTATATGTAATATAGAGAAAGTATTGGATTCGCGAAAATTTTCGACCTCCGTTTTTTGACGGATCTACACGTTTTGGGATGTCCTGAACACGAATTGATAGCTTTTAAAAAATGTCTGTCTGTCTGTCTGTCTGTGTGTCTGTCTGTCTGTGTGTCTGTGTGTCTGTCTGTATCATTTTTTTGTGGACGCTGTATCTCACGAATATATGAATGAAATTTAACCAAACTTGGTATTTAGTTGCACCCTGACATGAACTGGTGCTCATTAGATTTGGGGATCAATAGCTCAACAGGTGGCGCTGTAATCGCATTTTATGCAAATTTTTAACATGGCAGAATAGGACAAAATTCCGTATAAATGGGCATAATGAGAGTTATTTTAAACTTGTGATTGTAAAATTAATTTGAATTATTGATGATAGTAGTAGTTAACTAGGAAAAAAAATTGTGCATGGGGGGGGCATCGGTCCCCCCCTGGGGGGGGGGAAGTACCCCCCCGGGGGGGTTAAATTTTGAAGATGGGTATCATTCGAAATATCTCGTCAATACCTTTAAAACGAATGGTTGAACCATAAATCTGTGATAATTTAAAACAAAGTTATCGATTTTTTTTACTTTTAACAAAAAAAAAAAAAAAAAAAAAAAAAAAAACTTTTTTTTTTTTTTTTTTTTTTTTTTTTAATTATTGTTTGTGATTGAATATGTATTAATTTTCACAAAAAAAAAAAAAAAAAAAAAAAAAAAAAAAAAGAAAATTTTTTTTTTTTTTTTTTTTTTTTTTTTTTTTTAATATTGTTACTGATTGAATATGTATAGGAAAATATAGAAGAAAGTCTTCTGGTGGCCACAACATACTAGTTCTATTTAAAATGATACATGTATTTACTTTAAATGTCCAATATTTCATAAGATTTCCAATTTTAAAGTTTTAAAATATTTATCAAATTTACTTATTTTTCTGGTTTAGCCTTATTGTTTTCCTATTTATAACTACAGCTGTTGCCCTCTTTAAAATATGTAAAATGATGCGGTCATTTTATAGTAAAATTATCCATTATAGCATATATTATATTTCACTCCTCCATAAAAATTGATTTTAAAATCGTCTGTTTCTTTTATACTTTTATTTTAACAGAATTTTAATAGAATTTAATTTATATATTAGTCATTTTAGCAATTTTATCCAAAGTAGTATTAGAAATAATATATATCACTTCTCCATTAAAATTTATAGGACCCTACAATGAAATTAATTTGTGCTTAATATCAACACTACGAAAGTTTTATCAATCGCTTCCAAATTTTGACCTAAGTTTCAAATCTCAACCCTGTGGGTTTTTACATCGGCTACAACGTTTTCGTCTTTGTTCGTAAATAATAAGTTGACTGTACTAAATAGTTTACAGCCGTATAATTCAACGTTCAACTTAGTAACAGCAACGCGTGGCCGGGTCTGCTAGTATCTATATATATTTTAAATATAAAAATCACTTTTAGACACACATTTAATTTCACAAAACTGTAATAATTCTTTATCTACAACTAATTGCAATAATAATAACAACAACAACAATAATAATAATAATAATTCAAACATTTTATTCCTTTAAAAATACTATAAAAAAATACTATTCAGTTATTGCTAATTGTTATATTTAAGCATTTGTCATAAGTAGGGTATTTTATAATGATATGAAGACATATGCTTAAAAAAATATAGAGAGACAAAGCTTTAAATAAGACTAGGGTTTAAATTAAGTAATATTTATAAATTAATATATTATTTCATGTGTATACATTTATTTTTCATTGAGAAAGAATATTTAGTAATATAGAATTTGTTACAGAAAGTAGTAAATGCGCTTTAACTTTTGATTCAATATAACTAAAACTACGTTAAAGTTATGAATATTTTACATCATATTTATTATATTAATCTCAATTATGTATCAAAACATTTATATTAGATATTGTAGTCAACGGCTTTAAAGCTTGAGGTATTTGCCAAATGAATGGAAATATTTTCTCGAATGAAGATTTCTTTATTGCTTCTCTTACTTTTACCAACAAAATAGGAGTATGATTGGGAATCAATCAACGGGTAACTACGCAGTGGTTCAGATACAAGAGGAAGTGTAAAGAAGCAAATGACCCACCCTTTGTTATAAGCCCACATAACTTTTTTCCCTCGACAATGTAGTTCAAAATTCTCTGATTTCAATGTGAATATTTCTGCTTCAACGTCTACAATAGTTCTACAGTCTGAAACATCAACCTTGCACCCAAAGAACAACGTCGATTAGAGTACGGAAAGATGGGACTCCTTGTAAGGCACCCTTATAAGACTAAATTGGAGAAAGACATAGAAAAAAAAAAAAAAAAGAGAAAATTGCTATAGGGGGAACAAGAGAAATACAAGGAAGACAGAAGATAAAGAACAAAATCCAGAAATAAACCCTGCTGGAAAAATGGACTAGCTGTAATGCGGATTATTAACATTTTCATGTATCCTCTGAGTAAGGACTTCTTACATCAAACCACTCCATACTATAATGACAATACTAAATGCAAAATTTGTTATGAAAATTATGAATTAAATCTGAGTCATGTAAATTGTATGTACACCTAGGTTGTACTGGTACATAAACACTCAAACCAATTTTCTATTTTTGAACGCTGATAATTTTTCAGCACTGTTTATATTCAATAATAGTTTCAAAATAAAATGTTTATTTTGCAATTATTCATGATTTTCTGTAAAATTACTCGCATATTCTTTATTATAATACAATTAAATAAGTATTCCATATTTCGCTTCATAACTAATAGTTTACGCTTGATCTTTATTACCCATTTTTACCCATAATTTAGAGAAAGTATTGTTTTTGTGTCAAATTTTCGAACGCGAGATTTCGTTATATTTACATGTTTTGAGGTTCCCTGAATACGAAAATCATGTTTTTAGCAAATGGTCTGTGTGTATGTCTGTGTGTCTGTGTGTCTGTGTGTCTGTATGTCTGTGTGTCTGTGTATCTGTGTGTTTGTCTGTTATCAGCTTATCTCAAAAACAAATTATCGCAGAAAGTTCAAACTTGGTATTCTAAATGTGTGCTTCCGGCCCGAGCCCGAGCCCGGCCCGGCCCTCGGGCCGGGTTCGGGCCGAATTTTTGAATTTGCTCTCGGGCCGGGCCGGGCTCGGGCTTAAAAAAATTTTTCAGTCTCGGGCCGGGCCGGGCTCGGGCTCAGTTTTATTGTGTATAGTCGGGCCGGACCGGGCCTGAATGAAATTTTCTCCGGGCCAGGCCGGGCCTGAATAAAATTTTCTCCGGACCGTGTCGGCCCGAATATTTTTCTGGTTTCCTCGTTAATCAACGAAAAAGGAAAATGATAAAATATTTCTTCAGTCATTTATTTTACGTAATTTTACAGGCTTGTGTGTCACATAGAGTTCTATTTTGTTAAAAAAGTGTCTGTAACGTCAATTTAATTGCCTATCAGTCTGCCCAAATCTGATTTTCCACAAATATTTTTAGCATGTCTCGAAATTAATATATTTTATATAAAGTAATATTAGATGGTTTCCTATTCAAAATAGTATGTCACTAACAGTTTGCGTACATGTACATAACAATAGAAATTAGATACATTACTGTGTATAAGGGTTTGTTTGTTATGATCTGTTGAGTTTAGGTGGTGTAAAGGCTATAAAAATCTTTCCACTGTAAATTTTTCTCTAAGTCTCCTTTTCCTTTTCTCCAGTGGACGAAAGTAGCATCATTTTTATCGTGGGCAAAAGCAACTTTTCTATTAAATATGGTTGGATTAACATTAAAGTTTTGTTTACCGGAGCACATAAAAGATTCGGATACATTATTGTATATAAGAGAAAAAGGTTGAAAGTGCATTTTCAGTAGTATTAACCATTTTAAATACCTTCCTATATTGTTTGATGAATGCTAATATTTTCGATTTGACTTTCTGTTTGTCTTTGTGCCTTGTCTATAATAATGAATTTCTGTTTATATATAATTGTCTTGTGAAATTTCAGCAGTTTTGTTAAAGTACATACTTTTGTTTGATTATATAAAACCTCTGCAAAACACATATTAAAAATCTGTTTTTTAAAAAGGCATTCTTTTATTTTTTTTTTTTTTTTTTGTTATTTTACATATTTTTGAATCGGGCCGGGCCGGGTCGGGCCTGATTTTATCGTTTTTTGTCCGGGCCGGGCCGGGCCGTAAACCGTTAAAAAATAAACGGGCCGGGCCCGGGCCGCATTTTTCGACTTCATAACGGGCCGGGCCGGGTAAGTAAAGTTTTCGTACGGGCCGGGCCGGGCCCGGGCCTTGAAATTCCGGCCCGTGCAGACCTCTAGTGTATCATATAAGGATGCTACAGTAAGCTTTTCGTTAAGATGAAGCAAATTGTTCGTGTACAGGGACAATCAAGAGAATTCTAATACATTACGTCTATGGGGGAAATTGCAGGAAAGTAGAGTTTAACGTCTATAGACTGCACCAAATCAAATGAAACGAATATATATTTTTTGTAATAGAGATAGTTAACTGGGAAATTTTTTTTTGTGTATGTAGGAGCCTCGCCTCCCGCCTGGGGAAGCCCCCCTCGAGGGGAGTAAATTTTCATAATGGGTATCTTTCAAAAGAGCTCGCCAATACCTTTAAAACGAATGGTTGAACCATCGATCTGCGATAATTTAAAACAAAGTTATCGATTTTTTTTTACTTTTAACGAAAAAAAAACTTAGAAAAAAAATCATAATTTTTTTTTTTTACTTTCTCTTACCCATAAGGTAGAGAAAGTATTGTTTTTGGGTCAAATTTTCGAACGCGAGATTTTGTTATATTTACACGTTTTGAGGTCCCCTGAATACGAAAATCATGTTTTTAGCAAATGGTCTGTGTGTATGTCTGTATGTCTGTGTGTCTGACTGTTATCAGCATATCTCAAAAACAATTTATGGCAGAAAGTTCAAACTTGTTATTCTAAATGTGTATCATAAAGGGATGCTACAGTAAGCTTTTCGTTAAGATCAAGCTAATGCTTTGTGTACAGGGACAATCAAGAGAATTCTAATACATTACGTCTACGGGGGAAATTGCAGGAAAGTAGAGTTTAACGTCTATAGACTGCACTAAATCAAATTAAACGAATATATATATATTTTGTAATAGAGATAGTTAACTGGGAAAATTTTTTTGTGTATGTAAGAGCCTTGCCTCCCCCCTCCTGGGGGGGAAGTCCCCCCTCGAGGGGAGTAAATTTTCATGACGGGTATCTTTCAAAAGAGCTCGCCAATACCTTCAAAACGAATGGTTGAACCATCGATCTGCGGTAATTTAAAACAAAGTTATCGATTTTTTTTTTTTTTTTTTTACTTTTAACGAAAAAAAAACTTAGAAAAAAAAATCGTACTTTTTTTTTTTTTTTTTTTTTAATTTTGAGAATAAAATGGACTTTTTTTTGGATATTTGGTGTTATACTACTTCTCTAATATGGAAATCGTCTGCATTATCATGAAAGATATTTTTTTTTAAATAATAATTTTAATAAATTATTTTTTAAAAACAGACTTATTTTTTAATAACCGAATTAAATTCTATATAAATGTAGGTGCATTAATGAAACGAGGGGTTGAGGGAGGCGGTAACCCCCTCACACAGAACTAATTATCATATAAACTCTTCAGAAGCCTAATATGAATTGTTTAACATAGGTTTACATAACAGTACTCGTTATCTTACCTATTAATCTGCAACATGTATTTATTGTATTAAAATTCAGGGTAAGAGAAAGTCGTGTGAGTGACGCACCAGATTATTTACTTTCTCTTACCCATAAAGGTAGAGAAAGTATTGTTTTTGGGTCAAATTTTCGAACGCGAGATTTTGTTATATTCGCACGTTTTGAGGTCCCCTGAATACCAAAATCATGTTTTTAGCAAATGGTCTGTGTGTGTGTCTGTGTGTCTGTCTGTGTGTCTGTCTGTATGTCTGTGTGTCTGTCTGTTATCAGCATATCTGAAAAACAAATTATGGCAGAATGTTCAAACTTGGTATTTTAAATGTGTATCATATAGTGATGCTACAGTAAGCTTTTCGTTAAGATCAAGCAAATGGTTCGTGTACAGGGACAATCAAGAGAATTCTAATACATTACGTCTATGGGGGAAATTGCAGGTAAGTAGAGTTTAACGTCTATAGACTGCACTAAACCAAATTAAACGAATATATATTTTTTGTAATAGAGATAGTTAACTGGAAAAAAAAAATTGTGTATGTAGGAGCCTCGCCTCCCCCCCTGGGGGGGGGGAAGTCCTCCCTCGAAGGGAGTAAATTTTCATGATGGGTATCTTTCAAAAGAGCTCGCCAATACCTTTAAAACGAATAGTTGAACCATCGATCTGCGATAATTTAAAGCAAAGTTATCGATTTTTTTTCACTTTTAACGAAAAAAAAAACTTAGAAAAAAATCGTTTTTTTTTTTTTTTTTTTTTTTTTTTTATGTTGAAAATAAAATGGACTTTTTTTTGGATATTTAGTGTTATACTACTTCTCTAACATGGAAATCGTCTGCATTATCATAAAAGATAATTTTTTTAAATAATAATTTTAATAAATTATTTTTGAAAAACAGAATTATTTTTTAATAACCGAATTAAATTTTATATAAATCTAGATACATTGATGAAACGGGAGGTTGAGGGGGGCGGTAGGGTGGCCCACTCACACAGAATTAATTATTATATAAAACTCTTCGGAAACCTAATTTGAATTGTTTAACATAGGTTTACAAAACATCGTGATCTTACCTCTTAATCTCCAACCTGTATTTATAGTATTAAATTTCAGGGTAAGAGAAAGTCGCGTGAGTGACACACCAGATTATTTTTCTAAAATTTGTGCAAGTAAATTCAATTTTTTGCAACGAAAAACCATCAAAACACATTAACAGCACTTTAAAGTTTGCAGTAGTTGAATTCACGATGATTCAAAGTATTTCAGATTATTATGGTAAATAAAAATAAAAATGACATTCTAAATTCACATAATTTCCCTTATTTATTTTTCGTCACTTACTTCTTAAAAAGTAAAATTATTTAAAAAATAATAACAATATCTGAGTTTTAAAGCGTCTAAATTCTAGATCCATACATTTACATATAATGAAAACCACTTGTACAATTTATTGAAAAATACACAAATATGTGTGATTTCATCAAAATATGTATCTGATAAAAACATTCAACAACGTGTATTTACCTGATTTACGCATCTTAAGGTTTCCTGAGACAAAAAGGTGGTTTTTGACATTTCTTCAGTGTGTATGTGTTTACGTATGTTTGTGTGTTTGTGTGAATGTATGTGTGGGGGGAATCTTCTGATTAACATGTATCTAAAAATAATAAAAACAAATCGATGAATCTTCAGAATTAAGACAATTTTAGTTTACAGATGATTTAGTCGACTGTTGATTAGAATTGCAAAACTGGAATTGGAATATTGAAAACGAGAAGTTGGACAATAAGTCCGTATCTCAGAAAGGACTCTAACTATTTTGTCAAAGTTGTCATATAAGAACTATTTTTCATGCCCTTTCGTATCTATTAGTTATTTTAGTTCAAGGAAAATTATAGATTTCCGGTATAAATAGAGGAATGTAGAGTATTGAAAGTGCGTTCCTCTGGACACAGTTTTTCTTTAAACTTCTTCTATTAACGTTCTTTTAGATTTGCTTTCGGATGTAATTGTAGGTTTCTGGTAAACGGATGAGTTTTTCAAGTTTTGAGAAAAGTCTGATGTGAGAACGATAGTCTGAATCTCAAATACGGTTCTACAGATTTTTTCTTTAAGTTTACTACATAAATACTTTTTTAGATGTCCTTTCGTGTGGTTATTGCTGGAGAAAGTATTTTTAAGTAAAACTGCTTCAGATATCCGAATTTGGTAGGGGAAAAAAAAAAAAAAAAGAAGAATCTTTGTATACGTTTTGTCTTGCATTAAAACATATGCATTTGTTTGATATTTCACGAAAATACTTAGCTATCTCATTTGTTCAGTCAATTTCTCGTCCTATAAGCACTATATCTCTAAAAATAGTGCATATAATAATACTGATTATGTTTTATGGAAATCGTGTGTTTGTTAAACCCCAGATTTTTGCAAAAGAGATTTTTCTTTCTGATTTCAATAATTGTTTTTCGCATAATATGTTAAAACGCAAAAAGATGTAAATATAGTTGGCTGTTGAATGCCACACTTTAATATTATTATTATTATTATTATTATCTATTTTCATAAATGTTTATTGTGTTGCATATGTACAGATAATTTATTCTATAAAAGTCTTTTTCTGTAAATAAATAAATAAATAAATAAAATAAAATAAAATAAAATAAGTCTGTAGATAATTTAAAAATCCATAACTATTGAAGGAAATAAATAAATAACAGAGAGAGTTAAAATTTTGGTCGAAAGAGAACGCTGTAAGTGAGCAAATGACAAATTTCTATGAAACAGTATATATTTCTATGCAGATGTTTACAAGCATATAAATACTATGCTGAGTGTTTCGCCCTCACCACAAATTACAGTTTGCAAACGTATCACAACACCACCTATTATGGCTTCGGTTGACGGTTATTAGTTTATGGAAAACACCTTCACCAATAACGCGTTATCAACCAAGTCAGCATCGCAATTAAAACTTCATGTATGCACAAGTGGCAAGTGAAATATGAAATAAGATGCGTTAAATATAAAACTATGCAATTGATAGAGCTCTGATTTGCACATTTCTCGTTAATAGTCCATACAGAATCCTCTATCGACAAAAAAAAAAAAAAAAAAAGTTTTTTTTTTTTTTTTTTTTTTTTACATTAACAAAGAAAGAATGATTAATTCTCTAGAGTAATTCCTTCTAAGCCTCGTCCATTTCTACCAATTACTGTAATAATTTTTATGAATTTTTAAAATATTTACAGACTTATGCGACACCCGGTATATTCATATTAATTAATACAGACATCTTAATATTCATTTTAATTAATTCTATATTTTACACCCACAGAAGTATTAAAATAATAATAATAATAAATCAATAAATAAATGGCGAGGAAGAAAAAAAAAATGTTATTTTTTTTTATTTTTACACCCAATTATAAAAAATTGCATCTGCTTCATATCATTCAAATATGTTAAAAAAAAAAAAAAAAAAAAAAAAAAAACTAAATTTTTTAAAATCTAAAGCAAATTTATACGCCTATTTCGTATAGATTTACGTGCTACTTGGTATTATAAAGTAAAATAAAATAATATTTTTATATGCTTTTAGATGTACCTTTAGTTATTATTTTTTATTTATTTATTTTCATTTTACTTAAAATACTGATTAAGTGAATCACAAAATGAAAACTTTATTTTTTAAAAGAAAAAAACACAAAGAATCATTGATATTTAGCGCTTTGCACGAAGCAAGTGTTTATTCTTGAGATGAAAGATATAACATTATTTTGAAGCGTGACTAAATTTGTTTATGATATTTTCTGAAATATCTTTTACTTTCAGAGGATTTGAACATTTATTTAAGATTCTTTTGAGGCCGTAAATATAAAAGTTTCAGAATTTTTATAAAGAATACACGGTAAATATATTCGTCGGGCTTTTTTCGAAGTGAAGTTTTCGAAAATATTTTTCCTTTTATTGTTACGTTATTTATATGATAGTAGTATCGCATATAAAAACAATAATGGAAATATTTATCAATAATGAAAATGTTAGATATTTTTTTAGGAATTCATTTAATAAAAAAACAAATATTGACCATTTTACTTTAAATTTCTGTTTAATTATATGTGAGCCTACATAACATTTCAAAATATTTATATGCAAACACCTTTATATAGCATATCACAAAAATGTATAGCTCTTTGACTTATAATATATTTTGGAGAATCCTTGCTATGATTTTATGTTATTTCCACAAATAAATTAATAAATAAATTCATTCAACTATTACAAGTTACTATGTACTTCATTTGTTATTAATTTACAGTAGATAATAAATAAATAAATAAAAATGTAAAAACGTTTTCATGACAGTAAAAATTTCAATTAACATCTTACTATTTATTTTCATACCAAATGATTAAATTATTATTATCCCGCGCTTTATTTTTTAAAACTGGAAAACTACGCTTAAATTTGCATTATAAGAAGGAGAAATGATGGCAAACGAATATATTGAACATAAATTACAGAAGTAAACTGGAACGTTCGTATCCAATTAACGTTCATAGTCAACGAACATATTTCCAAAGATATCATGGGCTAAATATGTGCAATTTTTAACAGTTTTAAAAAGAGAAAAAAAAAAAAAAAAACTATCTCTAAAAGCTTCTAATTTTTTACATATCTTTATACTAAAATTAAGTTTATTGAAATATAATAGTGCAGAGAAAGTACTTTGACATTGCTTTTTTTTTTTTTTTTTTTTTTAAATTAGAGTTGGAGGATGGAATTCATTGAAAATTGGTCTTTCAAATAACTGTATTCTAATTGTGAATGTTTGGAGTTGAAATGAATCAATTTTAAACACATTAAAATTTAAAAAAAAATAATAAAAAAGTAATTCAAAAAAATTCAAAATTAGATTTTTTTTTTTTTTTTTTACGTTTTATGCTATTGAGATTTTAATTTTTCCTTTGGTTTTACAATGTTATAGCTTATAAATATATTAAAACATATTTCTGCATTAATTTGTGGATCGACTGGAAAATTTGTATTTTTATTTATTTATTTTTCCCCCTTTTTGAGCGTTAAACAACTTCATAAAATTTCCGTATTCAATCGAATAAAACATTTAAAATTTTTAATTCAAAATATTTCTTTGCGCTTCTCATTTTTTTCGTTTTTCTTTTTAATATTTTTACATTGAAAACTAACATATTAAAATGTATTAACGCAAATAAGTACTTTGGCATTCTTTTTATATAATTCATATTATGAAATTAATTTTGATGATAATGAAATTTATACTGATATATATGATAAAAAGGAATATTTTTTGCTTTATTGTGTGTTTATTCATTTGAAATCATATCTCAATCTTTCTATATATATAAATATCATTTCAATAGCTTGTCGCGAATAAATAGCTTATGCTCATGAAAATACAAAAACAAAAATGTTAGTAAACTTGTTAAGAATGCTATTATTATTAGATTCCCGAAAAAAGTCCCGAAAACAGTCCAGTGTTTCTGTCATTTTAAAATGTAAAAAAAAAAAAAAGAAAAGAAAAAGAAAAAAAAAAAAAGAAAAAAAAAATGCATTTTGATTTGTATTACAAAAAATAGTAAATCAGTGAAATACAATATAAAAATGTGCCAAATGGGTAAACAGATGTTTAATTAAGGAGGTAGGGTGGTCTTGGTTGGTTGGCTGTTTAAGTGGAAATGAAAGTTTATGAAAGTTTAATTCATATAAGTTAAGAATAAAATGAATTATTTATAATTGTTGTAATTATAATTAGCACATTGTTTTTATCTTATTTTGGCAAATTTGCTTTTAATTTTAGTTTTTATTTTAATTTTACCGAGGAGATTGCAGCACTATAGTAGATTCAAGTAAAAGGAATTATTTCTATAAGAATATAAAATCTATATTTTTGATTTAACTTTATTTATTTATTTATTTTAAATGAAAAATTATAATCTTCTTGATAATATTTGTTAATGTTAACGGATATATACATTGTATTCATACAACAGTGTTTCGATAAGTTTAATAAATCTAATTATACAAAATAAATTTATGAATCAAGTAAAATTTGTTTTCCAGTATTCATTTATATTTTTCAATGTAATATTTCATGAAAATCTAAAATTTTAATTGAACCTTGTAAATTATTCTGTAAACTACACATATATATATATTCTAAAGAGAAAATTTTATTGACAAATAATGTAATAAATAAATTAGTTAGAAAGCATTTGCACTATTTTAGATTTTCTTTTACTGCAATGAAAGTGAGCTATTTCCTTCTTCTAATTTCTAAAAATATCTTTAGCTAAAATAGCGTTCAGTTTTAATTACCTTCGGAACATATCTTAATTGTTTCTACGAAAAATTTCAAAATGTCTTTTAAAGCAAAATAATTTTTCTATCCATTAATTAATAATGGCGTTAGTTTTTGTGTATAACCCACGTAGAAAATTACTTTAAATTATTATTATTATTATTATATGCACTATTTAAAATAATAATTGAATTTTAATAGTTTGCTTGGAAAGAAAATACAGAGTAAATAACCAGTAACATGTATCTATAAAAATATCTGATAAAATCTCTATAAATTTTATTATATGTGTTAATTGCAAAAGACCTTATTATAAATTAATTATAAAATTTGTTAACCAAAAATATTAACATATTTACGTATGTATTTTTACTTTTATTATTTTATTCCAATTATTTATTTATTTCGCATTATAGTAGCAACTTCCAAGATTTATATTTTTTCCTTGATATAAATGAAAAAAAAAAGAATCGGTAATTTTGATTTTGTTTTTAACAGATTATGGAGAAACTAAATATTTTAATGTTAATGACGAATTTTCTTAAAAAAAAAAAAAAAAAAAAGAGTCACATTGCATATTTTGTTCATGTGTGTGTGTGGGGGGGGGGGGGGTTCTCTAAATAAACGAATCTCATGCTGAATGTCTATGATTATAAATATTTCATTTTATTTTTCAATTGTTGATTAAAAGTAAGTATTCTCAATGTAAAATTTTTGTGTAGATAATGTGATTTGTAGATAGGTTATTCATTATGTATCAAAATCTATTGAGAAATTAAAAAAAAATAATAATTGATTTAATTATTTTGGACTTAATTTTTCCTGGACGCCGCACGGGTTACTGGTAAACGCTAAATATTCTAAACAGAATGTCAACATTTGTGTTTGTAAATTAATTGCAAAACCACAAATTCGCTAATTCTAAAAGTTTTATCAAAAGCATTTAAATAGTTTCTAAGAAAACTAAGTGTTTTCCATATTTTGCTACAAAGGGTTAACATCGAGCGGAATATTTCTTAAAAAATGAGAAAATGTCTAATGGATTTTAAACCTCAAAAAACATTTAATTCTAACCTTTCATGAAAATCATTATATCCATTTCAAGGTAAACTCATTTTCTGCGACATAGCACAACTGTCCGATAAACAGTTAACAGAAGCGGGATTTTCCGTGAAAATGTAGATAAAGGAGCAGATTTTTCATCTCCAAAATACTTAATGCTACGTTTTTATCAAAACCGTTAGAGCTATATCCTGGAAAGTTTCTGTCACAGTTTTGAAACGTGTGGAGTAAAGGCTAATTGTGAATGTTAACATTCATCAAGTTGGAGAGCATTCTGTTTTGATTGAGATTATTAAAAAAATTATAATAATTAATAATAATAATAATAATAATAATAATAATAATAATAATAATAATAATAATAAAATGCAAAATGTAACTATTTATAAAAATCGTTCGAGCAGTTTCCGAGAAAAACAAATTCAAGCAATATTTTGCCCCTGTGGAGTGAATATTAAGAGAGCAGTAAACGCTAACTTTACTAAAGACAAGGATATGTCAGATGTCTTTCCGACACACACACACGCACACACACACACACACACACACACACACACACACACACACACACACACACACACACACACACACACACATATATATATATATATATTCCATTAAAATTCTTAGATTTATATCTTTGCAAAACATTTATATCTCTGCCTTTTTTTGCAATAGATGGAAAGGATTTAAGAGTCAATGCTAATTAATTTCTGTTAAGATCATGTTAAATCTGATGGATTTGTCATCTTTAAAAAAAAAAAAAAAAAAAAAAAAAAAAACACTTATACCTGATATTTTATCAAAAACCATTTGAGCCATTTCCAAGACAATAACGTTTCAATGGCATGAATAAGGGTTGAAAGCGAAATCTAATTTTCCAGAAGACGAAAATAAATCGGATGGTTTCTTTCGTCTCAAAGTAGATTTATTTCTATATTTTTCACACCATTTGATCATCCTCGAGAACACCTGCTATAAAACCAATTTCTGCCATATATCTCAAATTTTACAGCGAGGGTTAACTATAAAAGTTAATATACTTAAAGATAAGTATAAGTGAAGTGAGTTATCTTCTAAAAAATCTTAAACTGTATTTTTTTAGTGAAATTCTCGTATCCATAACTTAACAAATCCCAATTCTCTCACATGTTTCAACAGGCAGCTGATGGGTTAGCAGCGAAAGCGAATTTTCCTAAAGATAAGGATAAGTCCAATCGATTTTTAAATCCATAAAATCCTGAATCCCTACCTTTCTTAATGCCAATATATATAAATATATATATATTTCCACATAATCATAATTAATTCCCAAGTAATTAAAAAAAAAAAAAGTTACTCTAACCACTTGAAAGTCACGATAATGGGAATGCATTCCCTGTGCGTCATCACGGGTGTGTATTTATAATATATGAGGTATATTATAAATTTACTCCCGTTCTCTGGGGTGTATTTACAATATACCCCAGAGAACGTATAGTGTAAATAAATAAATTAATAAATAAGAATCAGTGTGCATTAGTCTCATTGGTAATTCATTAATCATATTTTCATTTAATATAATTCATTTACATAAATGATGCATGTAACTATTTTAAAATATGATTTTTGTCCTTAAATTTTAGCTAAATTCATTTTATACATACTCTTTTTTCAGTCATGAAAACTGTGCAAAAACCAAAAAAATAAGCGGATATACTAAAATATTTGCATTTTCTTTCAAATGTGCAGTCTTTAAGATTAGAATATCGTGATTATACTGTTGTTATAAAATAATCTTTTTGTATGGCATTTATCTAGAATATATAATTTAAAAATACATCCGAATATCTGAATTTAACATTAATAAAAACGTACATTGCCATAGTTATTAAAAAATTACTTAAGTAACGTAAATGTATTTGAAAAGAAATATTTCTCTTTTCAGAACTGTCAAACTTTCAGATATTTTACAATATTCTTTTCGCTTGCACATGTAAATCAAATTTAAAGCATCGGAAGCAAGAAAACATTTCAAGAAATAAAATGATTTTTTCTGCCAATAAACCGCTAACGAATCTTTTATTCGTGATAAGAAGCAGTATATTTGACATGCCCTAATCGTTTTTTGTGTCATCGATTTCCATTTGACACGAATACTTTGCAATTTATTTCTTCTTTTCAAGTATAATTTTTTGCACATGTTTTTACGAAGAAATATGTTACATTTATTGTTTTTAGATATATTTAATGATGTAAACTAACTTATTTCTAAATATATATATATATAATTTTTCAATGAATCACTATAATTAATGAATTTTCAAAGTTGCATTAATTTTTATCATGTGAGAAAAAAAAAAAAAAAAAAATCTGATCGGAAAAAATGTCGCACCGGGTCCCCACTGCCTTCGGCAACGTAGACCCGCGGGAGCTTTGCGCGCGTGCATTCCTTCACCAACCTTATGATTTCTCAAAATTAGATGATATTACTTGTAAACTTTTAATCTTAAGGAAAAAAAAAAAAAAAACATTTGTGATCGCGTAAAACACAAATCTGGGGACCCAGTTTGCGTTTTTAAGTGATCAGAAATGTTTTTTGGCAGCGAAGAATCGTGCGCGCGCAGCCAGCGTATACCTTCACCACCCTTCCTGCCCTCCTAATAATTTTATTTTTCATTCGATTTGAAATCCCCATGTTCACCAACCGTGTTACGATCTTTCAAAATTCTGACTTTAGCAATGTCTAGCTCGGTGGCGGCTGCGGCGCATTATCCCCGTTTTAGAACTTACAACAGCTTCCTCGCTCATACCGCAAATAGCTTTGAAAGTTTTAACTGTGGCAAATTTTTGCTCTGTGGCAACTAAGGCGACGCTTTACGTTTCATGACTTGAAATAGCCTGTTCGCTCACCGCGTAACTTTAAAATTCTGATCGTGACAAATCCGCAACCTGACGGGGCTTACGGTCTCCCAATCTTTTTCCTATACGTAATTTACTCATATCAGAATTTCAGATATTGAATTATTAAAATGACAAAGTGCCCTCTGGCGGCAGAGCTTTGCAATATGTACTCTTCAATTTCAGTCCCCCAAAACCTATATATACCAATTTTCAACGTTCTAACTCAATATCTAGATTTTTGCTCACTTTTCCACAACTCTTGCCCCCCCCCCCCCCTAATAATTTTCCACTTTCGAAAATAACTTCATTCGACTCGTAGGCCGCCAAAACCCATATATACCAATTTTCAACGGTCTAACTCAACTTCTAATTTTTTGCCACCAACTGCCTCCCCTTCATGCCCCCCCTGCCTTTCAGGAAACCTTAAAACATGTAAATCAGGTGAAATCTCGAATTCCATTATCTACGGTAGTCGGTTATTGGAAGTAAAAAAAAAAAAAAAAAGAAAGAAAAAAAGGAATATTTTTACCTTAAGTGCATTCGTTGCTAAAGAAACTGGTATCCTCTTTCGAGATATATGTTACGGTTGTTAGAATAAAATTTATTTTGCAATTAAAATATAAATTTTTTGTTTATTGACTGAAGTCGTTGAAATTGAACTGCAAGTTGAGGTTTAGCTGTGATACAAAAGAAAACCTAATCAGGACACCTTAAAGCATGTAAATCAGGCAAAATCTCGAATTCCACCTTCGATAATATAAAAGTACTTTAAAATATCTTTCGAATGATGTATTAAAAATAATTTAATCGTAATTAGAATTTGAAATAATGAAATTGTTAAATATTACAGCGCCATTTGTCGGTATAAATATCTCTAATCTACTGTTCAATTGCCAATTTACAAAGTACTTTAAAATATATTTCGATTTATGCATTAAAAATAATTTAATCTTAATTAGAATTAGAAATATTTAAATTTTAAAATAATACAGAGCTATCTGGCGGAAGAAATTTCTGTAATATCATGTTCAATTCCAAATCAACAAAGATTTCAAATGCTGTATTACTTATGAAATTATTTTAATTATTAGCTGAGATTCAAACGAAAACCTAATCAGGACATCCTAAAACATGTAAATCATGTGAAAATTTTAATCCCACTTTCGATAATGTAAAAGTACTTTAAAATATCTTTTCAATAATGTATTAAAAATATTTTTATCATAACTAGAATTTGATATATTGAAATTTTAAAATATTGCAGCGCCATATGGCGGTAGGAATTTGTGTAATCTGCCGTGCAATTCAAAATCAACAAAGCTTTCAAAGGATGCATTACTTATGAAATTATTTTAATTAATAGTTGAGATACAAAAGAAAACATAATCAGGGTGTCTAAAAACTTGGAAATCAGATGAAATCTCGAGTTCCATTACCTACGATAGTCGGTTAATGGAAGTAAAAAGAAAAAGGAATATTTTTACCTTAAGTGTATTCGTTGCAATAGAAACTGGCATCCTCTTTCAAGATATCTATTACGCTTGTTAGAATAAAATTTATTTTGCAATTAAAATATAATTTTTTTGTTTATTGAGTGAAGTCGATGAAATTTGAACTGCAAGTTGGTGTTTAGCTGATATACAAAAGAAAACCTAATCAGGACACCTTAAAACATGTAAATCAGATGAAATCTCGAATTTATCTTTCGATAAATAAAAGTACTTTAAAATATCTTTCGAATGATAAATTAAAAATGATTAAGTCATAAGTAGAATTTGAAATATTGAAATTTTAAAATATTACAGCGCCATCTGGCGGTAGAAAATTCTGTAATCTACTGTTCAATTCCAAATCAATAAAGCTTTCAAATGATGTATTAGACATTGATAGACGTTTTAATTAATATCTCCGAATCTAATTTTTCTTAATTTTAAGAAGTATAGTTTATTATTGTTGTTGTTGTTATTATTAATTCTTGAATATATATATATGTATTAATAAATAAGTTTAAATTTTAAATTTAACGAATTGGACACTCTATATTCGTCTTTTTAAATAATTTCTCTATTTCTTTTTTTTTTTCCTCAAATTATTATGATTAAGAAAATTTTCAATAATTGTGATAGTTAGTATATCATTTTATTACTTGATATAACCAGCGAAAGTTAACGGATATCACATTCTTTTCTTATCTGGATTCGTCACGATAATTTTCTTTCTTTCTTTTTTTTTTTTTTTTTTTTTTTTTTAATGCTTCGCAGTATTTTTTAGTTGTTTATGTAAATATTGTTTTTGTGTAAAATTTATGTAAGTTGGAATTTTCTTCCCCTTAATAGAATTACATGTTTATAAAAAAACCTTTTACATTTATTTTTATTAAAAATTGTTTCTTTAACTTGTTTTAAAATTATTTTCCTATTATTTCACTTCATTTCATTTCTTTCTTTCTTTTTTTTTTGTGCTTATGGTATTGTTATACTGTAAAATAGATTTAAAATAGCATAACTGCACTGCATCATTTATAATATAATTATTTTTGTGAGATAAATATGCATTATTAATGGCTGAAAATCTTGGAAATTATGTCTTTTGCTTTATTTAAGTGGAAAATCATTAAAGCATATCGTATATCTGGTGTATTAAAAATCCATCAGGTGAGTTAACATAATTTGGTGACGCATGATATTGAATATTATGCCGTTTTATGCCCCTTAATCTAAAATCAATACTCAGAGCTTAAGAGTAGAAATAATTTCTGTATTTATTGACACCTGTTCTAAAATTATTTATCCCCTTACGTCAGTTTTAAAATCGTTTTATTTAACTTTTTAACCAGCTTTTTATATGTGATCATCAATATATTTTGAACAATATATATATATATATATATATATATATATATATATACATAGTTTGATGTTTATTATTATTACTATTTATTTATTTATTTACAAATACATTATTATTATTATTATTATTATATTTATATCATCATTAATTTCAGCCTTTATAAAAACACTGCAGGATGAAGGCGCCTCCTAGGTCATTTGAAGCTACCCTGTTTTCTGCTATTCTTCTTCATTATGCTCATCCAAACTTCACAATTGCATCCCTCTAACGACTCAGTGGTCTCGTGCTCGGTATTTTCTTACTCTTAGCACCCAAAACAGGACTTTGGTGATCCATCTCCAAGATTTTTTCTTGAAAGGTGCCCAGCCCAGGTCACTTTTAACTTTTTGACTCTAGGAATAACATGAGTAACTTTGATTTGCTTTTTAATCCAAGTGTTCGCTTTCTGTCTCTTCGGGTGAATCCTACCATGCATCTCTCCATGCTTCGCTGGTTTGTTTGGAGTTTTTGTATATTTTTACACGTTAATGTCCAAGTATCTGAAACATAAGTTAAAACAGGTAAAAGGTGATAAAAAAACCAACCATCCAGCCAACCAAGTAAAATGCACTGATCAAAAACTTTTTTTTTTCTTTCAAATAAATTAGGAGATCGATTTCGAATATAATGTTATTTCTTCCGAATGATCTCCATGCAAGTTTAACTTGGTTCTTAATGTCCTCCGTGCGTTTCCTGTTCATCGTAGGAACTTGCCCCATACTGCATACCATAACTGCATACCGTTTCTAATTCATCCATATCAGCAGTGACTTTCAGCTGAGAAACAAACGAATTTGACATAACTTTTGTCTTGCCGAAGTTCATTTTAAGTCCTACGAGCCTATTTTATTTTTTTGATTCCTGAAGTTTATTTCAGATCCTCAAACGAGGAGGCAAGCAGTATCATCCACAAATCTCAAATGATTTAAAAACTCTCCATCAATTTTTATCTTTTTTTTTTTTTTTTTTTCCTACTTTATATTTTTAAAAACTTTTTGGAATACTGCACTGAAGAATTAGGGCGAAATTAAGTCCCCTTATCTTACACCCTTTCTAAGTTTGAATACATTACTCGTTTTGTGGAGTTTTAATCTTGATTTGGCTGTTGCTCCCTTTTAAATGTTCACAATAACTTGAATATATCTTGAATTAATATTAGTATTTCTTAATACATCCATAACTGCTTGTGATGATTCAGAGTCAAAAGCTTTTTCGTAATCCACAAAAGTCACACACTAAGAGAGTTCTTATTCACTGCTTCTTTCAATGATTTCTCTAATTGTATGAATATGGAGGATGGCACTAAAACCACTTCGGAATCCTGCTTGTTCTTTGGTTGTGCTGCCTATAACTATTTCTGTAAGCGTTTACCAGAACTTTCATCAAAACTTTAAACAAAATTGAGAGCAGACTTAATGGACGATAGTTTCTAATATCTTATTTTTCTCTTTAATTAAATCGAAATATTATGATGGCATTTCTTTCTCTCTCTCCGTATACATATTACTTCCTTTTTCTGCTTTATAATGTGTATATTAGTTACTCTCTTTTATTATTCGTAGCTGACTACATTTGTAAAAAAAAAAAAAAAAAAACCTTAAATATACTTAAAAAATAGATATAATTGTATACTGAAAAATTTAAAACGTATTTCATGGTATGTTCAATTAAGTTTTAAAAGTTTTTTTTTTTTTTTTTTTTTTTTTTTTTTTTTTTTTTTTTATATATATATGAAGCAAAATTTAACAATGCTATGTTGTAGACATTACCAACTGCTCTTCGACATTTTTAAAGAAAAAAAAAGAACTTAAAATTTTACGATTGTACGTGCGGCAAATTTGTATTAATAAATAAATAAATAAATATCGAAAATGTTAATTCTCTGTATCTGTTTTTTTAGAGATATTACATATGCACGGTGTAAATATTCATATTGTGGTACTGGCTAATTTATTTAGGAATTAAATTATTTCCTTTGTAAATGCCGCCAATTTATATTTCGGAAAAAAAAATGTTACGCTGAATGTCGAAAAAGTTTAATAATTTATTTCTATTTATTCCAAATATCAAATACGTATGTTATAACTACTCGTTTTGATGATACTGACGAATTCTTTTGTAAATTACCGGTATTGGAAATGCACAATCCCATAAAGAAGGGAGTATTTCAACCCAAAGAAGAGATAGAGAGAAAAAAATCGCTCAAATATGCAATTTTCTTTTTATTCTATTTCTATATATATATTTCTATAGTTTTATAATTTAATAATTTAATAATTTAATAATTTTAAGAAATCGCTCAAATATACAATTTTCTTTTTACTATATTTATATATATATATATATATATATATATATACATTCATACGAAATTTTGAAGTATACAGACATATTAAAATTATATAAAACGGAATGACGGAAGTTTAATAGGCAGTAATTTCAATCAAAGTGCAACTAAATACACACGCACACACAAAAAAAAATTGCACACAAAAAAAGTTGCACAGACATTCGAAAATCATTTGAAGAGTTTGTTTCTAGAAGGCATTAAGTCAAAATTTTCAAAAATTGACTTTTCGATGGGATTAAGTTAAGTTTAAACAATTGTAGCGTGCCTTTAGGTCACGTGGTTTGTCTGGTCTTGGGTGAAAAGTCAAAAGTACTGAAAATAATGTTGTTGTAGGTTGTCACATTGAGATAGGTTTTTTTTTTTTTTTTTTTTTTTTTTTTTATTAATAAGGTTAAATTTTGAAGAATATAATGAGCGATTCGAATGAAGAAGCTGTAGTATTATCTCCGGACCCGAGAAAGCGTAAACGTGATCCAATTATACAGAAAAAAACGTATTAAAAATATATCTATAAACTTCAGTTGTAGTCCGGTAAGCATGGAACAGTAGCCTGCAGTCATATTGACAGTGTGTTTTGTAAGGCAAATATCATCACAATCAATGTTATCGAAGTAACATTTAAGGCCAAATAAGAGTGATACTGATAAACAGCGAGAAGATTTTTTTTTTTTTTGGTGTTTTCATATGAAAATTACTCCTAAGAAAGCATATCGTCCACGGTAAAATGAACCAAAAATAAGACAGAAAAGTATAAAGTCCTTTATTCCTAACTAGCAGGCAACGCCCGCTTCGCTGGTCCCTATTTTTAAATGAATCGCTATAATTACTGATTTCTCAAAATTGCATTAATTTTTATCACGTGAAAAAAAAAAAAAAAAAAAAAAAAAACAGAAAAAAAAAAAATCTTATTAGAAAAAATGTCGCACCGGGTTCTCACTGCCTTCGGAAAACATTCCCAAAATGCTCTAACTCTTATTTCTATTATTTTCCCCCTTCGCCCCCCCCTCCTGTCTATCCTAATAATTTTAAAAATTCGAAAATATCCGCAATCGAAAACCTATATATACCAATTTTGAATGCTCTAACTCTATTCTATTTTTTTTTTGCCCCTCCGCTCTCCCCCCCCTTCCTGGCCCTCCTAATAACTTTACACTTTCGAAAATATCTCTATTCGACTTGCTGGCCTCGTAAACCTATCTGTACCAATTTTGAACGGCCTAACTGTATTTCTATTTGTTTTTGCCCGCACACCCCCCCTTCCCGCCTCTCCTAATAATTTTACAAATTCGAAAATATCCGCAATCGATTTGCAAGTATCGAAAACCTCTATATACCAATTTTGAACGATCTAACTCTATTTTTATTTTTTTGCCCCCCTCTCCCCTCCCCCCTTCTCGCCCCGCCTAATAACTTTACACTTTCGAAAATATCCCCATTCGACTTGCAAGCCTTTAAAACCTATCTGTACCAATTTTGAACGGCCTAACTGTATTTCTATTTGTTTTTGCCCATAGCCCCCCCATACTGCTCCCCCTCTTCCCACCTCTTCTAATAATTTTACAAATCCGAAAATATCCGCAATCGATTTGTAAGTATCGAAAACCTCTATGTACCAATTTTGAACGATCTGACACTATTTTTATTCCCCCCCCCCCAAAAAAAAAAAAAAAAAAAAATCGGAAAAAATCAAAAAATGAGTTTTTGGAAATATTTTCAAGAAGACGCTTGGCGTTTTTTTTTTTTTTTTTTTTTTACATCTTTGAGCTATTTCTTTTACTCGAAAATCCGTATTTTTCTAAATTTGCCTCCGAAAATCATTTACACCCCCTTCTCCCGTTAAAAATCCAAAATTCCAAAATCGCAGGAAATGATTTTTTCGTATTCAAGTCTAGTCTCTCCCTCTGCAATTTCTTCACCGTGAAGCAATTTGGAGCCGAGTTGTGCTTATAAAGGTGGTTTTTGCCTTCTGCACCTTCGAAAATCATTTTCAGCCCCTCTCCCCCATAAAAAATCCAAAATTCCAAAATCGAAGAAAAGGATTTTTTTGTAATTAAGTCTAGTCTCCCCATCTGCAATTTTTTCATCGTGAAGTAATTTGGAGCCGAGTTATGCTTCTAAAGGTGTTTTTGCCTCCTGCGTCTCCGAAAATCATTCTCACCCCTTTTACCCCTTAAAAATCCAAAAATCCAAAATCGCTGAAAATGATTTTTTTTTGTGTTCAAGTCTAGTCTCCCCATCTGCAATATTTTCCTCGTGAAGCAATTTGGAGCCGAGTTATGCTTATAAAGGTGTTTTTGTCTTCAGCAACTCCGAAAATCATTTTCACCCCCTCCCCCCCTTAAAAATCAAAAATTCCAAAATCGCAGAAAATGATATTTTCGTATTCAAACCTAGTCTCCGCATCTGCAATTTCTTCCCTGTGAAGTAATTTGGTGCCGAGTTGTACTTATAAATGTGTTTTTGCCTTATGCGCCCCCGAAAATCTCATTTTTACCCCCTACCCCTTAAAAATCCAAAATTCCAAAATCGCAGAAAAAGATTTTTTTTATATTCAAGTCTAGTCTCCACATCTGCAATTTCTTCACCGTGAAGCAATTTGGAGCCGAGATATGCTTATAAAGGTGATTTTTGCCTTCTGCCCCCCCGGGGGGGAACGGGGGGGTATTTCGCAAAATCCCGTCTTAGTGAGCGTCAGGGTCCTAAAATCAATCTGCTCACCAAAAATTGCGACTCTATCTCCGATAGGATCGCCACAACGGTGTTGAGTCAGTGAATCAGTGAATCAGTGAATCAGTGAGTTTACTCTTTTATATATATAGATGATGATAAAGATGTTCCCGTATGTGCTATCACATTTCGACCCATCTTGTGTGTGGGAGCAAAAAGAGTTGGAAATATTACAATTTATTCTTCAGGAATAAAACTGGGAGACCGGAACGTAGAGGTGGAAAACGCTTCGAATTTGATGTTAAAGACAAGAAGAGTTCGATACGTGACCACAAGTTTTCGTAGTCGTTCTAGTCCTTATGGAAGTAAAAAGACGCTGAAAATACCTTCCTGCGACGCTTAGAGTTCGAAAAATATGAAAAATGTTCATGAGAAATTGTAAAAAAGAGTGTACTTATAACCTTCATTGGAATGTGTTCGTAAAAAATTTTAATCTTGGTTTTGGAACCCCGAAAAAAATCATTTGTTCCTTCGGTATTAGAAAAAAAAATGAATTCAGAAAAATGTACAAATAAATAAATAAATAAATAAAGACCCTGTTTACCGAACTTTTAACTCATAAGCACCAAGCAAAAAAAAAAAAAAAAAAAAAAAAAAAAAATATATATATATATATATCTATATATATATAGATATATATATATACTGAGAGTTTTCAGCTACATACCAATAAGACAAACCAGTATTCAATTTTACCCGAATATTCTATATTTCCCACCATTACGTACATTAATATTGAGGGTATTGTTTTGTGACAGAATATTTTTATATTTATTATTTTTTTTCCAAGCATACTTTCATCAATGAATATCTTCATATTTTAATACAGTTTTATAAATTATACTATGAATCATCGATGATTTAAATTTACTGATCTTTCCTTTATAATATGCTTGTTTACATTCTTTATATTTTTGATTTTCACATTAATTATTCAGTCAACTTAAATGAATAGAATGTAATTGTGTTTAATTAATGAATCTTAAAATAATTCTTCCCATTTTAATACTGAAATTTAAACAAACGGAACTTTATTTTTCGACTTGCATACCATAAAAATTTATTCAGGTTAATTGTAGATTTGAAAATAATAATAATAATAATACTAATACTAATAATCTCTTATCACTTACAAACGACAATCTTCTTAATTATAAAAGTCTAAGATTCTCAAAACTATAGTTCGAACGGATGTTTCAGCTACAAAATTGTAATACAATACTGAAAATAAAATTTGCTGCATAGTTTGCATGCGTGCATTTAAAAAAAAAAGCTGGAGTGACTCCACTCCACTTTCCGAACATTGAATAATTAACAGTTTTGTAGATAAAGTAAAGAAAGAGGAGTTGTTAAAAAACAAAAGAGATAAAACCATAATAAAGTGTTTGAGTATTTTTCTCCATATATTACACGATGTTTTATTTAACGCTACTGAACTTTGAACCCATAGATCATAATGATAAATAATTTTCGTTGTGACCCTGTAAAAAACCTATAAATGCTAGATTCACCAAAATGATTATAGTTAGTGCAACAGTGATTTATAATATTCATATAAATTTTCAGCTCAATTGACTAAGGCGATTAGATGTTATCGCACTTTTAAATAGTATGTTGTGGCCACCACATGACTTTCTTCTATATTTTCCTATACAAACTCACTCAGTAAAACTAATTTATTAAAATTATTATTAAAAAAAAATTATATTTCATGATAATGCAGATGATTTCCATATCAGAGAAGTAGTATAACACTAAAAATCCAAAAAAAGTCAATTTTATTGTCAATATTACATTAAAAAAAAAAAAATATATATATATATATATATATATATATAACTTCATTTGTAGGAGGTGAGGCTCCTACACATACAAAATTTTTTTCGCAGTTGACTATCTCTATTATAAATAATTCTGATAAATTTCATAATGATTATTAAAAAATAATTTTCTTTATGCACATTTATACAAAATTTTGTACTATACCACCCTGTTAAAAATTTAGAAAAAGAGGGATGGCAACGCAACATATAAGACAATTTTTACCAAAAGTTGATAGGCACTAATTTATGTCAAGGTGCAACTACATGCCAATTTGTATGAAATACTGTGAAGTAGTTCCTGAGATACAGTTGCCACAAAAGTTTGTCACACCCACGCAGAGACTGACAGACAAACAGACAGACATTTTCTTAAAATAGTGAAATCGGGTTCTACAGCTCTCAAAACGAGTAAATCCTCAAAAATCCGAGGTCGAAAATTTTTACGAATCCAATACTTTCTTCTATTGAATATAGAAGAAAGTAAACATTTTGTCCCACAGGCCATAATTATAAAGAATTTTTCTTTGTGTCCCTGTAAAAACACTGTAAGTGCTAAATTCACCAAAATCTATACAGTTCGTGCAACTGTGACCTATAACATGTGTACATTTTTTTTGTTCAGATTAAATAAGCGTTTAGACGCTATCGCCCTTACATTATTTTATTTGCAACAATGTATTGAGATTTAAATATAATATATCTAGCTTATAAGTTTTTGGAAGATTTATTCATTCATTCAAATAATAAATTAAACGTGCAAAATAAATTAATTTACAGAGATATTTTATTAGTACGACAGAAATCTTTCTTCCATTCAGAGATTACCGTTATCATCATTTGGTTCGCTTAATCTTAAATTTAACAGGATGTTTTTGCATTTTGAAACAAGTTAAATAAAAGTATATTAAATTAAAATTGCGATAAGACTTGAAAAATGAATGTTTAGAGACGAATATAGTAGATGTTGCTAAAGAAGGCAATTTCATATTTGAAAGTAAAAAATCAGATATTTATCATTATTATTTATTTATTTATTTTATTTTTCGTATATTTAAACCAATTAATTTTATTCTTCTTGCATCAAGTTTAAAATGAATTTAAAATAAAATTGTGAATTTTTTTTTGAAGAGATGGAACATTTTTAGTGTATGACATACTAGGCCAAATTTGAAATTTGGCACCAAAAGAGCTTTTACTGTTTTGTACGGAACATTATAATCCAAAAAAAAACAAAAAAAACTCTAGTTTTTTTTTTTTTTTTTTTTTTTTTTTTTTTTTACAATAGTTATTATGTTTTAAACAGTTGTTACAATCACTCGGAATAACCTTCAATAATCAGATATTTTTATAGAATTCATTTATACGTAAAAATAAGTTTGAACAAAACAATATCATTTCTATTTTTATAAACTCATGTCACTTCTACGCTGGATTTCTATACGTAAAGAGAAACTACTACAACTACTACAATAAATATGTAAAATTCAACTATTTTGCAGCAATGTAATAATATAAATAAATGGTGATTATAAAACTTGGATTAAAGAATTATGATGTCTTTTTAAATTAGCTGGAACCGCTTGGTCTGTAAAGCATGCAATTATTATGATGCAAAATATGTCTTTTTTTTTTCTTAATACGAGTATACATCATGTTTAATAATGTTTAGTAGTTTCGACTGATAAGAAGGAATAAATTTGAAAATATATTCATAAAAATCAAGTTCTCGGCACGTGCTGACCAGCTGCTTTAAAATGACAGAAAGTATTCTAGCAAAACGCTTTTATCATTGTTTACTGTATACCTTTTGTGTTGTATTTTAAAGATGCGTATTTTAAAGATATAGGGAGAGTCAGGAAGGATGAGACATTGAGAGGGATGGGACACCTAAAATTATTCTTAAAATAAACATTGTTTTTAATTTCTGACATTTCCACCAGGTGAAGTAAATACAGTTCCATATTTTGTGCCATGTGTCATTGCAGTTGGAGATTTATGTAAGTTTATGTTACAAAAAAAAAAAAAAAAAAAACTATTTTATAATACTAAAAGTATACAATTGCATAATTTTCAAGGCAAGTTTTCAACGTCACTCACTGATGTTTGCATAATTACTTTTCATATTTTATATACCTAATAATATAACTTTCATGAATTAGTACCTAAATTAAGCCTAAAAGTAGCATGTGTCTAATAATAAGTTATTATTTTAAAAGTAATGAAAATGGAATGATGGGGCAGAACAGTTCAGGGAGGAATGGAACATGTAAGAAAAGGAAGAAGGATAATGATTCTGATACTCCTTAAACAAAGAATATCAAGAGGCAAATAAATGAATAGATGGATGAGAAAATGCACGAAACAAACTCAAAATCATGGAAAATAACTGGCGTGGCACTCACACGAGTTTTTTTTACACCATTAACTTCCTTCCTAAGCAGTTTTCTGGACGTGATAAAATATAAAAAAGAAATTACATTCACCAATTACAGTTAGGATTTCTTGGTAATATTTATTCTTGAGATATGCTGATAACACACACAGACTAGCCACTAAATCCTTATTAATTTCCAGGGAACCACAAAACATGTAAATATAACTAAAACTTAATTTTGAATATTTAAACAAAAAAAAAAAAAAAAAAACTTTATCCGCTATTTAGTAATAATAATAATAATAATAATGAGCTAAGCGAGCATTTGAAATTTTTACATAAGTGGTACATTATATTCTAATTTTGGATAAAATAGATATTATTAGTTATTAATCAACCTTACATACATAGTGACCCACTGTTGTTGTAATTTTTCATAGTATGCCTGCACATTCTGCACTTATAAACATGCACTTTATAAACATGTCCCATCCCTCCCTCATATGAGGGAGGGATGGGAAATTTTTATGACTACGTTAATTAGCTAATAAAAATAATATTTTAATAATTACCATCAAATTTATACTTTTAAAAGTTGCTAAAATGTTTCAATTTGTATCTCTGAAACCTACAGTGTTGTATCAGTAAAACTAAATTTGTAAAATATATTTTTGTCAAAACTGTCCCATCACCCTTCCCCCCCCCCCCCCTATTCTCACCTATAGTTGATATTTTTTAATCACTAAAGGAAAACTAATATGTATACGAAAATATATTTTTGATTTAAATAATATGTTGTTGTCACCACAAGACTTTCTTCTATATTTTCCTATACAAATTCACGCAGACAAATCATTTATTAAATTAATATTTAAAAAAAAAAAATTTTTCATAATGAATTTAAACATTTTTTATTCCCCAAAAAGTTAAGTCTCTTTTATGATGACATCAGAATAATTCCATTATTATTCTCAAAGACTAAAAAAAAAAGTCAAATTTTGTTTTTAAATCATCACAGATCTATGGTTCAACCATTCATTATAAAGATATTGATGCGTTATTTTTTTTAAAAATTTACATTTGCATCACCAAGAAGTATAACTCAATGCCGAAAAAAAGTCAAATTTGTGCCGACATCAGAGATTTTTATTATTATTATTATTATTATTATTATTATTACTATTATTATTATTATTTTTTTTTTTTTTACGTTAAAAAAGAAATTTAATTTAATTCAGGTAATTCCCCACTAAAAATAATCTTAAATTAATCTTTAAAAAAAATCTACAGAACATCTTAAGTTATTTGGCCCACTTCTTAAGCCTACATATTCTGCAGATTTTCTTCATATTTCTGAAGAAAATTTACAGAATATAATCTTAAGATTTTTTTCAAAATATATAGGCTTAAAAGTGGGCCAAATAACTTAAGATATTCTGCAAATTATATTTTTAAAGATATTTTTAAGAGGTTTTAGTAAAATCTACAGAAAATCTGCAATTTTTCACATACATGGTAAATAATCACAAGAAATATAAATAAATAAATAATAAAATACAAATTTTAGTTAATTTATTTTTTATTTAACATTCTATCCGCTTATATATTAGTTAAAAAAGCTTTTTAAAAACGGTGCTCGATATTCAGAATAAAATATAATTAAATTGTCATGAATTTTTTCTTTTTTTCAAAATTTTTTATTATGAAAAATAACAGACGAATGATTCAGATCTGTTTATACAATAAACGATAAAATATAAATTGTAAAATTAATTAAAAGTTATCAGTTAATCAAAACGTTTAAAAAGCCGTTAAATAAGTTATACATTCAAAATTTAACTTGTTTTATTTATATATTTTTAAGCTAGATTTAAAATTGAAAAAAAAAAAAAAAAAATCTTAGAAAATCTGATTTTATTTACACTCATAACAAAAAGGAAAAGAATTTTTCAAAAACATTAATAGTTATTAGCAAAAATTTAGTTATATAACTACATTAAAAATGCTTAAACAACAAAAAAAAATAGCTTTGTAATAAAAATAAAATCATGAAATTTTTGAAAGTAATTAATAAAAAGTATCACAAACAATTGACATATTCATCATTCTAAATGAGTTTTAATCCCTATATGTTACTATGAGACATGTTCTACAAAATTCAGACTATTTTGTACGTGTGTGTGTCTGTTTAAAAACTTATGCCAATGCTTTTATTTTGATCTTTATAAAAATCACCTTATTATGCATATTTATACATCTATGTGCACAAAAGAAACATGTAATTTACTTAAACAAAACATGCCGTGAAAGTGGTTTACTGTATGTTTACAAAAAAAAAAAAAAAAAAAAAAAAAAAAAAAAACTTGCTAATTAAAAAAAAATATATATACTAATCAAACTCCAATTTATATCTATTTAATAATGCTACCTGCTATTTTCTTTAAAATGAAGCAAAAAAATTTTTTTAAATGTATCGATTTTTGAATATGAGCTCATATCAGTTTTTAGCTTTCGATCGACACAGTATCTCGAAATGTGAAACCGAATTTGTTAAAAATTTTTATAAAAAGCACCATATTTTGCTTATTTATATTTCAATGCACAAAAGGAACATGAAATTCATCTGAAGTGAAAACATTTTCAAACCTTTTACTGTATATTTACAACAAAACTTACCATTAACTGCTAATTTTTGCGAAGCGCTAAAAGAAATTTTTTTTCACATTTGTTTCACAAAAAACAAAAACGAAAAAAAAATCATACTGAAAATGCAATCTGTAACTACTTTATACTTTTATCTATTATTTTCTTTAAAATGGAGCCAAAAAAAAAGCTTTCAAATATATAAATTTTTTAATATGAGATATGAGACTTTACGTTAGGACGATATTGTACCGCGAAATACGAAAACTAATTTCTTAAAAATTTCCCTCAAAGGCCCCTTATTCTGCATACTTATACTTCAATGCACAATAGGAACATTATATTCACCTAAAGTAAACACATTTTAAACTTTTTACATTATATTTACAATAAAAATTACCAATAATTGCTCATTTTTGCGAAGCGATAAAAGGAAATTGTTTTTCACAATTGTTTCACAAAAAAAACAAAAAATTCATAGTCAAAATGCAATTTATAATTGCTTTATACTTTTATCTATTATTTTCTTTAAAATGGAGCCAAAAAAAAAAGCTTTTAAATATATAAATTTTTGAATATGAGATTATATCAGTTTTAACGTCCAGGCGACATTGTACGGAGAAATCCAAAAACTAATTTCTCATAAATTTCCCTCAAAGGCCCCTTATTCTGCATACTTATACTTCAATGCACAATAGGAACATTATATTCACCTAAAGTAAACACATTTTAAACTTTTTACATTATATTTTACAATAAAAATTACCAATAATTGCTCATTTTTGCGAAGCGCTAAAAGGAAATTGTTTTTCACAATTGTTTCACAAAAAAACAAAAAATTCATAGTCAAAATGCAATTTATAATTACTTTATACTTTTATCTATTATTTCTTTAAAATGGAGCCAAAAAAAAAGCTTTTAAATATATAAATTTTTGAATATGAGATTATATGAGTTTTAACGTCCAGGCGACATTGTACGGCGAAATCCAAAAACTAATTTCTCAAAAATTTCCCTCAAAAACCCCTTATTCTGCATACTTATACTTCAATACACAAAAGGAACATTATATTCACCTAAAGTAAACACATTTTAAACTTTTTACATTATATTTACAATAAAAATTACCAATAATTGCTCATTTTTGCGAAGCGCTAAAAGGAAATTGTTTTTCACATTTGCTTCACAAAAAAACAGAAATTCATAGTCAAAATGCAATTTATATTTACTTTATACTTTTATCTCTTATTTTCTTTAAAATGGAGCCAAAAAAAAAGCTTTTAAATATATAAATTTTTGAATATGAGATTATATGAGTTTTAACGTCCAGGCGACATTGTACGGCGAAATCCAAAAACTAAATTCTCAAACATTTCCCTCAAAAACCCCTTATTCTGCATACTTATACTTCAATGCACAAAAGGAACATTATATTCATCTAAAGTAAACACATTTTAAACTTTTTACATTATATTTACAATAAAAATTACCAATAATTGCTCATTTTTGCGAAGCGCTAAAAGGAAATTGTTTTTCACAATTGTTTCACAAAAAAACAAAAAATTCAGAGTCAAAATGCAATTTATAATTACTTTATACTTTTATCTATTATTTTCTTTAAAATGGAGCCAAAAAAAAGCTTTTAAATATATAAATTTTTGAATATGAGATTATATGAGTTTTAACGTCCAGGCGACATTGTACGGCGAAATCCAAAAACTAATTTCTCAAAAATTTCCCTCAAAAACCCCTTATTCTGCATACTTATACTTCAATACACAAAAGGAACATTATATTCACCTAAAGTAAACACATTTTAAACTTTTTACATTATATTTACAATAAAAATTACCAATAATTGCTCATTTTTGCGAAGCGCTAAAAGGAAATTGTTTTTCACATTTGTTTCACAAAAAAACAGAAATTCATAGTCAAAATGCAATTTATATTTACTTTATACTTTTATCTATTATTTTCTTTAAAATGGAGCCAAAAAAAAAGCTTTTAAGTATATAAATTTTTGAATATGAGATTATATGAGTTTTAACGTCCAGGCGACATTGTACGGCGAAATCCAAAAACTAATTTCTCATAAATTTCCCTCAAAGGCCCCTTATTCTGCATACTTATACTTCAATGCACAATAGGAACATTATATTCACCTAAAGTAAACACATTTTAAACTTTTTACATTATATTTACAATAAAAATTACCAATAATTGCTCATTTTTGCGAAGCGATAAAAGGAAATTGTTTTTCACAATTGTTTCACAAAAAAAACAGAAATTCATAGTCAAAATGCAATTTATATTTACTTTATACTTTTATCTATTATTTTCTTTAAAATGGAGCCAAAAAAAAAGCTTTTAAATATATAAATTTTTGAATATGAGATTATATGAGTTTTAACGTCCAGGCGACATTGTACGGCGAAATCCAAAAACTAATTTCTCATAAATTTCCCTCAAAGGCCCCTTATTCTACTTATAATTCAATGCACAATAGGAACATTATATTCACCTAAAGTAAACACATTTTAAACTTTTTACATTATATTTACAATAAAAATTACCAATAATTGCTCATTTTTGCGAAGCGATAAAAGGAAATTGTTTTTCACAATTGTTTCACAAAAAAACAAAAAATTCATAGTCAAAATGCAATTTATAATTACTTTATACTTTTATCTATTATTTTCTTTAAAATGGAGCCAAAAAAAAGCTTTTAAATATATAAATTTTTGAATATGAGATTATATGAGTTTTAACGTCCAGGCGACATTGTACGGCGAAATCCAAAAAATAATTTCTCAAAAATTTCCCTCAAAAACCCCTTATTCTGCATACTTATACTTCAATACACAAAAGGAACATTATATTCACCTAAAGTAAACACATTTTAAACTTTTTACATTATATTTACAATAAAAATTACCAATAATTGCTCATTTTTGCGAAGCGCTAAAAGGAAATTGTTTTTCACATTTGTTTCACAAAAAAACAGAAATTCATAGTCAAAATGCAATTTATATTTACTTTATACTTTTATCTATTATTTTCTTTAAAATGGAGCCAAAAAAAAAGCTTTTAAATATATAAATTTTTGAATATGAGATTATATGAGTTTTAACGTCCAGGCGACATTGTACGGCGAAATCCAAAAACAAAATTCTCAAAAATTTCCCTCAAAAACCCCTTATTCTGCATACTTATACTTCAATGCACAAAAGGAACATTATATTCATCTAAAGTAAACACATTTTAAACTTTTTACATTATATTTACAATAAAAATTACCAATAATTGCTCATTTTTGCGAAGCGGTAAAAGGAAATTGTTTTTCACAATTGTTTCACAAAAAAACAAAAAATTCATAGTCAAAATGCAATTTATAATTATTTTATACTTTTATCTATTATTTTCTTTAAAATGGAGCCAAAAAAAAGCTTTTAAATATATAAATTTTTGAATATGAGATTATATGAGTTTTAACGTCCAGGCGACATTGTACGGCGAAATCCAAAAACTAATTTCTCAAAAATTTCCCTCAAAAACCCCTTATTCTGCATACTTATACTTCAATACACAAAAGGAACATTATATTCACCTAAAGTAAACACATTTTAAACTTTTTACATTATATTTACAATAAAAATTACCAATAATTGCTCATTTTTGCGAAGCGCTAAAAGGAAATTGTTTTTCACAATTGTTTCACAAAAAAACAAAAAATTCATAGTCAAAATGCAATTTATAATTACTTTATACTTTTATCTATTATTTTCTTTAAAATGGAGCCGAAAAAAAGCTTTTAAATATATAAATTTTTGAATATGAGATTATATGAGTTTTAACGTCCAGGCGACATTGTACGGCGAAATCCAAAAACTAATTTCTCATACATTTCCCTCAAAAGCCCCTTATTCTGCATTCTTATACTTCAATGCACAAAAGGAACATTATATTCACCTAAAGTAAACACATTTTAAACTTTTTACATTATATTTACAATAAAAATTACCAATAATTGCTCATTTTTGCGAAGCTCTAAAAGGAAATTGTTTTTCACATTTGTATCACAAAAAAACAAAAAATTCATAGTCAAAATGCAAATTATATTTACTTTATACTTTTATCTATTATTTTCTTTAAAATGGAGCAAAAAAAAAAAAAGCTTTTAAATATATAAATCTTTGAATATGAGATTACATGAGTTTTCACTTCCTGGCGACATTCTACGGCGAAACCCGAAAACTAATTTCTCAAAAATTTCCTTCAAAAGCCCCTTATTCTGCATTCTTATACTTCAATGCACAAAAGGAACATTATATTCACCTAAGTAAACACATTTTAAACTTTTTACATTATATTTACAATAAAAATTACCAATAATTGCTCATTTTTGCGAAGCGCTAAAAGAAATTTGTTCAACATTCAAAATTGTGCAAAACATAGTAAAATATCTGTTCACTTTTATTTCACAAAAAACTGAATTTAAATTGTTTATAAAATTTGTACATGTATTTCAAAAGTGAATAACAAAATCCATTTTTAACTGAAAGATTTCTTACTAATGGCTTAATTCCCATGAAAATACCTGTATTATTCTATATTTCATCTGAATAAGGCAAAATAATCATGAATTGCACTTCAAATATGCCTATATGAACATTTTTACCATATGTTAACAAATAATTTGCTCAACATTAGAAATTTTTACAAACATAAAATTTTGAAAGTGTTTTGTTTACATTTTTTGAAAATATACTGAAAATTCATGAATAAAACTAAATTTTAGACCTTCAAAATACAGTTATGTACTATTTATTTCAACATTAAGCATTAGCATTCATCTTTATCAAAAAAAAAATTCTCACTTATGTTAAAAATCCATATTTTCAAACTACGGAATGTTGGCGATGAAAACCAAGTATTATATTTTAGAAGTTTCCACGGAAATACCTGTGTGTATTATTGCATATTTCACCTTAATAAGGTAAAACAAGCATGATTCATACTTCAATTAAACCTATAATGAATATTGTAGATAAATTTTTGCAAGAAATTTGCTCAACAATAAAAATTATGCAAGACATAAATATTGTAAAATATCTGTTTACTTTTTTTCACATAAAACTGAAAATTCATGAATAATACTGAATTTTAATAGTTTATACAACATATTAAATACTAAATCTTATGAATGCAAATGTAATAAACATTTACACAACACATGAAACACAAAATATTTTTAATAAAATACAATCGAGCAACTACGCTAATCGCCATTTTTCCCTAACGCCATCGCCAGCACGCTTGCTGTTAGTAAACAAACATTTTTTATTTTTACCTGATCACATCTTCGAGTTGAGTTGTAATTCTCTAAACTTGAATGTATTCCATCGCAGGAAGCAAAACATATGGTCATTGTTTTTTATTTATCTAAATTTTAATAAAAGCAAAGAAATGGATTATCATAATTCACACACGCACCACACACCGCACAAACACGTACGTACTAAAACTGTTTATGTTTCAAAATGCCCACAAAAGTTCTACAGTTATTTTTCAGATTTAATTTTAACTTTTTGCTCATACCTAAAATAATAAAAGTGTTCGTGTTAAAACTTCAAAAAATCTGAAGTTATTTTAATTATGAAACAAAATCTTTATAATGCCTATAAAACGTCGTAAAAAAATCTGTGGTTATTTTGGTGATAAATCTAAATCTGCAAAATTTATTTAGATATTTTTAATATTTCTGTAGAAAGTTGAAATTTTTTAAGATTATCTCAAGATAATTTTTAGTGGGGTTTGTTTCAAATTATTATATATCAATGTTTAAACAACTCGTTCTGAAGGTATTCAGTTTCTTTTTTTTTTTTTTTTTTTTGTGTAAAATACCCATACTGAACCACACAGAGAGTGCTCCTAATGCTTGATGTTCCTACATGCGCAGTTTTGCCTGGTTTACTACATCTAAGACTAATAATTGGCATTAGTTCTAAAATCTTTTGTTACAAATAACTTCCATTATGTATAGTTATACGAAATTTTGTCTTATACTGCCATATCAAAACATATGAAAAAAAATGGAATTACAGCACAACCTCCCATGCGATTGAAACCAAAATTCAGCACCAATTTAGGACTTGGTCTAGTTATTAATATTTTTGGTTAAAATACGTTCATAGGTTCGTAAGATACAACATCCGCAAAACCACATACACAGTTAGACAAACATTTTCTAAGAATGGAAAATCACGTTCAGGACAGGCAATACATTGAAATCCATCGAAAACCGAATGTCCACATTTTTCAGAAATCAAATAATTTCTTTTTATATATATAGAAAAAAATAAAAATGTCAAATCTGTTTGTCTAGTGGAGTGCCTTTAATTTTTAATCAAATAACTGAATATTTATTTTTTCTTCCTCAAGCAAGAAAAACAACGTAATTCATTTAGTTAATAAATAATTTTATCATCGATAATGTGTGCTAATGTACAAATTTCTTTCATTCAAAAGAAATTCGGATTAAAATTTTAAAACTATTGAGATCTTTTTAAATGAGATTTCCACTTAAAATTTCTTATTACCTAAATGCAAAATATATTAAAAATTTATACACGCATTTATTTAAGAACGAAATAAATTTAAACAAATATCTCTCCTAAGTTAATAAGAAAGCTACAAGAATCATATATAATAATTTATTATTGCAATAAAAATACATTTCTTAAAAAAAAATTGCAATAAACTCATAACTCATAATAATAATCTATATTTATATTAAAGTTTATTAAGTTAATATTTCAAAATGGATCGATATATTACGATACCATCGGGATTATATGTTATCTTATACTATTAAGTGAGCAATATTTGTATATTTCACTGTTCTCGAAAACGGTAGTTCGGACAGTCACGAGATTTAACACAAAGGTGCCTCCCGAAGGATCATTGTGCATACCGAAGTCAGAATTTCGATTTTTTGTTTAGTTTTCTTTTAATTAATAAAAATATGAAAAGAATAAGCTAAGAATAGCAAAAAAATAGCCATTTAAATTTAATCCATGATTTAATTGTTGCCCCCCCCCCCCCAAAAAAAAAAAAAAAAAAAAAAAAAAAACTTATACTATTATTTGAGCAATATTTGTATTTAAATTTTATCCATAATTTAATTGTTGCAAAAAAAAAAAAAAAAAAACTTATACTATTAAGTGAGCAATATTTGTATTTAAATTTTATCCATAATGTAATTGTTGCCAAAAGAAAAAAAAAAATACGAGTTTATTATTATTTTCTTTTTTCAAGAGGAAAATAAATGCATTTATCTAAACATGAACAATAAAAACATAAATAAATTATGCATCTCACAAAGATTGACGTTATTTTTAATTTAAAATTTCTTTTACACATTGATAAAGTGCTAATATAGTTTACGATGCCAATATATGTTGTACTAAAATCAGTTTTATTTATAGATCCTCCTGGGTGATTTTTAGGTTGATTTCTTTAGACATCGACCTATCCGCGTTTGTAATGATCGATAGATGGCGCTCTTTCAGCTTTTGTTGTTTGTAAATATAATAGCCCCGTATATTTATTATTGTTCTTTTTGTTATTCTACTTAATATTCGTACTATAATTTCTCCGCCATTACATCATGGAAAATTGATTGCTTTTGGAAAGAAATATTTCAGTCTATTCAAAGTTCGATCGGAAGTAGATTTTGAAGTGAAGTTGAAAAAATATTAGTTTTAAGTCATCTGATTAATTTTTTACTTCCATTAGCCGAAGCAACTGAAATTTTAAATTTGTCATTTGAAAATAAATAGAAGCTTAATTCTGGATTTCTTGATCCTTTGGAGTTACACTGTAGCACTCAACAGTATGTGTTATCATTTTTACCGGATTTATTAATTTTTATTCAATAAATATATGTGAAACTAAACATCGGCAAGCAATGGCGGCTTAATGAAAGCCAAATTAAAGCATGTTAATTGTAATTTCACCTTAGTTCACCAGAGGGAGAGCAGTTCATTACAATCGCGGATTGCACTCACTTCGTTTATCTATCTAAATACGAAAGTTTGGATAGATGGATGTTTGTCACTCAATCATGCCACAACGACTAAACGGATCTGGATGAGATTTGGTACAGAGATAGAGAATAGTCTGGAATAGAAAATAGGCTACTATTTATACCAGGAATTTGATTAGATTTTTTAAAATTAATTAAAATATGAAATTAATAAACTGGTAATTGACATAATATAAGCCATTTAAATTTTTAATTGTTGTCAAAAACGTTTACGAGGTATTTTTTATTTATTTATTTATTTATTCTAAAATGAAATATGCTTTCACGCGAAAAATAAAAAATTACTATATGTTAAGTTGGTCGATGAGAAAATGGCACTTTATAATTTTAAAATAAAATAGTAATATTACAAATCAAACATTTTCTTCTGAATTTTATTTCACAGCATTTTTTTATATACCTCAACTTCAGTTTTTTTTTTTTTTTTTTTTTTTTTTTTAGTACGGCGGAGGGAACACGCTTGGCATAAAAGCTAATTCAGCATTATATTAAGGGTATTTTCCTATTGATAATTCTGGACTATTTTTTTTTTTTTTTTTGATGCTGAAGTAGATCAGACTTTTTTCGCCAAGGAAAAGATAGAAAGAAATACGCAAGTGAAATGATGATGTCACTCGCCGTTCGTGGATGCAAGAAAAATATTTCCTATGTTAAACGCCCATTGGGTTTTTGTAAAAAAAATATTAAAAATCGGGGAAAATTATTTCCCAATTTTAATCCCCATATTTATGTATATATATGTATTAGTTATCATGTCCATCCGTTAGATAAAGTTATTTTTGTTGTAAAATTGGCAAAGTTTGAGTTTTTAATTTCAAAACTCTAGAAAAAAAAAAAAAAAAAAAAACATGGCAAACTTCCATATTCGATTGAAAAAACAAACACATCATTTCAAAATATGATATTTACACAATAAATATCCAAATAATATAATAATTAAAAGGAAAATGATAAATTTTCTATCATAATTTGAAGTCAAATTTGTTTTCAAATGTCTAAATAAAGTATCTGATATAAGATACTAATATGTTGCAGCGGATTAGATTTGATATCGGTCATCCTTGGCAGAAAAAAAAAAAATATCACCAAATTATTTGGCGAACATAATTTAATTCCTTTCAAAAATCATGGTTATATTAACAACTTATATTAAGAGAGTAATGAATAATATGAAACAATATTTCGTACAATGGATAATACGAAAATATACATCTGGCATGTATATTTTCGTACTACGTTTTTGATCACCAAATACAATAACGCGCCAACAACGACAGAGTTTTGAAATTTAAAATTAAAATTTTGGCAATTTGACAGCAAAATAACTCACTCTAACACATGAACATGATAACTAATCTATACTAATATTATAAATGCGAAAGTTTGGATGGATGTTTGTTACTCAATCACGCCACAACGGCTAAACGGATCTGGATGAAATTTTGTACAGAGATAGATAATAATCTGGAATAAGACATAGGCTACTATTTATACCGGAAAAATGTAAATTTTTAATAAATCTTCTATATAATATAGATATTTCTTCTATAATAGAACTTTGAAATAATTTATTTTAAATTTTAATTGTTTCCAAAGAATATTTCACGCGAATAATAATATATATATATATATATATATATATATATTAAATATTAAATTTGCTTAGGCACATGGCAACATGACGTCATTATCAAAATTAAATAATAAGGAAATGAAAGTTTATTCAGATCTGTGTTAAAGAGCTTTATTTGTTGATAATCCTGGGTATATTTTTAATTTTAATACTGAAGTAGATAGGACATTTTTCGCGAAGGACTCTATTTTTGTGACAGCAACTTTAAGTCAAGTAGTCCATAAAAAAACAAAAAACAAAAAAAAAAAAAACATATCTGTACATATAAAAGATGAAACTCACTGATTCAATGACTCAACACTGCCATGACGATTCTGTGGGAAAGAGGGTCACAAATTTTAGGGACCAGGTTGGTTTTCGGAGCCTGACCCCCCACTAAGACGGAATTTTGCAAAATACCCTCCTGTCCCCCGTGGGGGGCAGAAGGCGTAATTCGGCTCCAAATTACTTAACGGTGAAGAAATTGCAGATGGAAAGACCAGACTTGAGTACAAAAAAAATTATTTTCTGCGATTTTGGAATTTTGGATTTTTAAGGGGGGGAAGGAAGGGAAAAGGTTTTCGAAAAATGGTACTCAACACACGAGGAAATTGAACTGAACACACACTACAAAGGGATTTTGTGATATTCCACCCTACCGCCCTTTGGAGAATGGGGGGAAAAAACATGTATTCATGCGTAACGCTGCACTAAATTATCGAAGATAGGAAATGTTTTATGTAAGGGACGATTATATGTATCTAACTCATAGTATGAAGAGAATTTGCGAAATTCCCTCCTCCTTCTTTCCTTTAAGAGAGGGGGGAGAGATTAAAAAAAAAATAAATAAATAAAGCATAGCTCAGCTTTAAATAATTTCAAGATCTCAATTTTTTTATGTGTCGGTTAGGTATGTGTGTGCAACATGCAATATAAAGTAATTTTAAAAATTTACTCCCCCCCCTGCCCTTCCCCTTGGGGCGGGCGGGGCAAAAAACACATTTTGAAGCTTAAATCCTTCCAAATTACCTAATAATGCCGAATTTTGGTGTGTGGGTGTTAATTAAGTGTGTGAAATATGCACTTTGATGAGATTTTGTAAAACTTTCAATTTTACCGCGAGGGATGGGGAGTAAAAAGTAGGTAAGGGATTGCCAAAGGCATTGGGGCTCCAGACTCGACTGTGACGAGCGGGAATACTGCTACAGAAAGTAGCAGGAACTTAAACTTAAGATTTTGGCGGATTTCAATGATTTTTTTTTTTTTTAGATATTTTATTATTAATGATATGCTGTTTTGGGGATTCATTTCAATATAATGGCCAGCGAAGCGGGCAAAGCCTGCTAGTCTTATTTTTTTAATATATATATATATATATATATATATATATATATATATATATATATTTTTTTTTTTTAAGAAAAAATAGTCTGGTGTCACTCACACTACTTTATCTTACCCTGAAATGGCGAGCTCTTTACTTCCCTCGAGAGGGGACTTTTCCCACCCAGGGGGAAGGGGGGAGGCGAGGCTCCTACATACACAAAAATTTTTCAAATTTGACTATCTATATTATTCATTTCTATATAATACACATTTAGAATACCGAGTTTGGAATTTGTGCTACTATTTGTTCTTGAGATATGCTGATAAGAGACGAACAGACAGACACGTTTTTTTTTTACTCAATACACAGCAGTACTTGATAGAATTCACAGAAGAAACTTTTATCAAATATTTAAATTCAAGATTTATAAGGTAAGTAAAATGCACTCACCTTGTATATGAGTATCCCATGAGGCTTGTAAAAACAGATGAATTTATTCCATGTATGAAAAGAAGAACCAATTTCTATTTTCTTTTATAAATATCTTTTCTGCTAAGCTATTCAAAAGATAATTTCAAATATATAAATAATGATGTTTCAATTTAATTAAACCAGCCTCATTTAGCTTGGTTTGTGTATTAGGAAATTATATATTATTTTATGTTGCATTATTTTGTGGGAATAAAAATGAACCCACGTATTATCCTTTTAATCACATCTTTTTTTATGAAAAAAAACTGAACATCGAAGAAGGAGAAAAGAAAAAACGAAAAATACATTATTACATGTACATAGAAACACAGACGGCCAATCAGAAAACAAATGCGTCATAGCGTCGTCACAATGTAGATGTATATATGCATGAAGAAATAAAAGAGTCAAATGAAATGTTTTTAGAATAATATGAAAATGAAAGTTTTTGTAATTATTGAAAGAATGTCATTTTGAGTTTATTTCTCACCAACACCCCTGCGTAAACTCGATGACATTTAATCACAGTTCAACAAGGAAATTCGCAATTTTCGAAAAGAATGTCTCGGCAGAGGCTTCGTGAGCACATCGGCGATCATATTTTCCGTGCTTACATACTCAATCTTTATTGTGCCCTGCTCAACAAGGTCTCGAATCAGATGGTATCTTAACTCGATGTGTTTAGTTTTCTGTCGAAACTTATCATTTTCCGCTAATTTAATGCAAGAAAGGTTGTCTTCATAGAGTGTAATAGGACAATTTTGTTGCATATCAATTTCTTCAAAAAGGTTTATAAGCCATTTTACTTCTTGCGCGGCACTTGCTGCAGAAATATATTCCGCTTCCGCTGATGACATTGATACAGATTTTTGTTTTTTGCTTGTCCAGTATACAGTATTTGCTCCTATGCAGAACAAATTTCCTGTTGTAGACTTACGATCACTGGGATCGTTTGCCCAGTCGGAATCTGAATATACCCTCAAGACAGGCTCTTCAATATTATTATATGTCAATTTAAGATTAATTGTACTTTTTAAATATCTGATTAATCTTTTTACCGCTTCCCAATCTTTTGCTCTTGGGCGCTCATTTCTTCTACTCAAAATATTTACCGCGGCGCTAATATCCGGACGTGACACGGTTGAAATATATAACAATGCGCCTACAGCCTGTCTATATTGTGTATTTTCTGGTAAAAGGTTTTCCTCGTCATTTAATTTTATGTAACCTGTGTCCATAGGAGTGTCTGTAGGTTTTGAATTTTCTAAACCGTATTTGACTACAAGTTCTTGTATTTTGTGTGTTTGATCAAGAGTCATTGTATTTTCATTAGGGCGATTAATATTTATCCCAAGATATTGTTTTGCTTCTCCCAAGTCTGTTAACGGGTATTCTTGTTTTAGTTTGTTTACAATTTCATTTATTTGTTGATCATTCCCCGCTATTAACAAATCATCGACATACACAAGTACATAAGTAGTTACATCGTTTTGTTTACGTTTATAAAGACACTTGTCGAATTGACTTTGAATAAAGCCTAAGTTAAGTAATGACTCATTCAATTTTAAATTCCATGCTCTCGCGGCCTGCTTTAGCCCGTATATTGCCTTTTTTAATTTACGCACCTTATGTTCTTCCCCGGATACCACGTATCCTTCTGGCAGATGCATATAAACATCTTCACTCAATTTACCGTGTAAAAATGCAGTCTTGATATCAATATGTCTAAGACTTAAATTCTTATAAAGACTCATTGCCAAAAAACTTCTCAAAGTTGTGTGAGACGCCACTGGGGCGAAAGTCTCATCGTAGTCTATTCCATATTTCTGTGAAAAGCCCTTCGCAACCAGCCTAGCTTTGTATTTTTCAACACGGCCCTGACTGTTATATTTTGCTTTGAATGCCCATTTGCACCCTACTATTTTCATCCCTGGTGAAACCTCAACTAAATCCCAGGTGTCATTCTGCTTGAGTGAATTTATTTCATCTAATGTAGCATTGATCCAATTTTCCTTTTCTACAGGGTTTTCCATACTTATTATATCATCCCAGCATTTTGGTTCACTTATTCTTTCATTGTGTAATGTGAATGCGAATCTATCTGGTGGTACCCCTTTATTAGATCTTTGTGATCTACGTGGAGTATTTTGAGAATTATCTGACACAACACTATCATTAGTTTCATCTATCTCTGAGTCTATTATTTGCAAATTTGGTGATGGATTTTTATTATCACTTTTCTCATCATTGTTTTGTGATGTGTCATATTTAAGTATCGCTTGTTTTTCATTTTCTACAAATTTTACGGTTCGACTAATAATTATGTTTTTGCCATTTGTACAGATCCTATATCCTTTACTTCTATTGTCGTACCCTACGAATATACCTTCCTGTGCCGTATTATCTAATTTTCGTCTGTGTACCTTTTGTACGTATGCATAGGCACGACAACCAAATGGTTTTAACATTGATAAGTCAGGTTTTCGACCTGTCCATAATTCATAAGGTGTCAATTCACACGAAGATGTTGGGAGTCTATTTTGCAAGTAAACTGCGGTATTTATTGCCTCCCCCCAGAAAGAATTTGGTAAATTGCCATCTTTTAATAAACAACGTGCCATTTCAACTAAGGTACGATTTTTACGTTCAGCAGTTCCATTTTGAGAAGCTGAATAGGGAACAGTGAATTGGTGGTCTATACCTAATTTTGTTAAGTATTCATTTAATTCTGTCCCGGTATACTCTCCTCCGTTGTCGGAGCGGATTGCATGCAAAGTTCGTCCGAATTTATTTGATGTCATTGCGATGTATTCCCTCAATTTTGTGAAAACTTCATCCTTTTTTCTCAGTAGGTATATAACTGTAAATCTACTAAAATCGTCAATGAAGGTTAAAAAATAGTATTTTCCACCGACCGTGGGGGTTGTCATTGGTCCACACAAGTCAGTGTGTACCAACTCTAGTGCTTTAGTTGCCCTAAACTGAGCCTTTTTGGGATAAGGATTGTCCGTTAATTTAGTTAATATGCAAGTTTCACATGCATTATCATGTTTGCAGTTGTCTAGTTTTATCCCAACTGCCATGTTGTTGTTTACCAATCGTTTTATATGACTAATGTTTCTATGGCCTAATTTAATGTGCCATTTATCAATGCAATTTGTATTTTCACATATTTTTACCATGTTTATAGTGTGTGTTGTATCATAGTTAACTTTGCATTCGTATAAATTGTTGTTAATGTAACCTTCAATGCATGTTTCTCCTTCATGCATTATTTTGCATGATTTGTTTTCAAATATTGCTACACAACCATTTTCAGTAGCTTCTTTTACAGATATGAGGTTTGTCTCTATCTCTGGTACATATAAAACATTTTTCAATATTATAGTATTATGTGTGTTATTGGAATTTATGGTGTTTAATTTCACAGACCCATGACCCAGGGATTCTATCTCCTGTCCATTCGCGATTGTTACGCGTGAATTATTATGATTAAATTCATGAAATTTATTCCTATCATTGCATACATGCGTTGAACAACCTGAGTCTACATACCAATTGTTAGATTTCTCACCGATAAATAGAGTGAATATTTTATCGTTAGGTTTTTTATTTTCACTCTCAGTAATAAGAGCCCTATCCGCGTTATGTCTGTCTTGAGAGTACATACCAGATTTGAAAGTTGATCTGGCATTGCTGGCTTTTGTTTGTTTCAGAGTCTTTTCTTTATTTTTATTTTTAAGATGCCAGCATTCTTCAATTGTATGCGATTTTTTTTTTTACAATAACGGCAGAACTTTGAATTTTCTGGTTTCGGTTTAAATTTAACCTTTAACACTGAATTATTTTCAGATTTGTTTTCTTTTCTTTTAGAAAATTCATCAATCAATTTCGAGCGTATAAACTCTGGTACAAGATCCTTTTCATCACGCGATTCTAAAGCGGTAATTAATACATCATAACTTGGAGGTAAGGAACAGAGCATTAGGGCTGAAAGGTGCCTGTCATTTATTTCTTCTCCGAGCGATGCTAACTTATCTCGCAATTGATAGATGTTAGTTAAGTGGTCTATCATATCGCCACCTTCAGTTAATTTCGTAGAGTAAAGCTTTCTAAGCAAAAATAGTTTACTGCTGAGGGTTGAACGCTCATGTACAGCTTTTAAGGCGTTTCAGCATTCTTTAGCGGTCTCAAGATTTTTGACATGGATTATTTGATTATCCTCTATTAAGAGGTTTATAATGGCTCGTGCTTTCCTATTTTTGTTATTCCATGTGTCCGTAATAGGATTCGGAGCATCGTTAAGAACCACGGAATATAAATCTTCCTTTTGGAGAAACATTTCTAATTTAAATTTCCACACATCATAATTTTGTGCGTTAAGTTTTTCAATTATAGTGTCCTTGAGGATACTCATTTTAATATTTCAATTTTGTTTTCTTTCTAGTTTATAATAACTACAATTTTATATTTAATCATTCATATGTTTATTTTAAACATTCTTTTATTTCTATACTTTCGTTTTCAAGAAACAAAAAGAAAACATATTTATTTATTTTCGCTTACATTTTTTTATCATTATTATTATTTTAAATGTAGCAAAATAATATTATTTTAAATGTAGCAAATGTTTCTTCAAATATGCAAAGAAAAAAAAACTGTCAAGAATAAATTCAAAGTTTCGATTTAGCGCGTCAGTAGCATAATCTGATAGAATTCACAGAAGAAACTTTTATCAAATATTTAAATTCAAGATTTATAAGGTAAGTAAAATGCACTCACCTTGTATATGAGTATCCCATGAGGCTTGCAAAAACAGATGAATTTATTCCATGTATGAAAAGAAGAACCAATTTCTATTTTCTTTTATAAATATCTTTTCTGCTAAGCTATTCAAAAGATAATTTCAAATATATAAATAATGATGTTTCAATTTAATTAAACCAGCCTCATTTAGCTTGGTTTGTGTATTAGGAAATTATATATTATTTTATGTTGCATTATTTTGTGGGAATAAAAATGAACCCACGTATTATCCTTTTAATCACATCTTTTTTTATGAAAAAAAACTGAACATCGAAGAAGGAGAAAAGAAAAAACGAAAAATACATTATTACATGTACATAGAAACACAGACGGCCAATCAGAAAACAAATGCGTCATAGCGTCGTCACAATGTAGATGTATATATGCATGAAGAAATAAAAGAGTCAAATGAAATGTTTTTAGAATAATATGAAAATGAAAGTTTTTGTAATTATTGAAAGAATGTCATTTTGAGTTTATTTCTCACCAACAGTACTGCCTAATACAACATCCAATAAACAACTGGAGATAAACGTGCTGGCGTCTAATGCGACCAGCTCAAGAGATGACGTAATAATCTGCACAAATGATGGAATGAGTTAAAATACTGAAAATCAGCTACTGGTCTTAAGCTTTTGCAAATGACTGTATACATACATACATACATATATATATATATATATATATATATTGTATTTTTCATGTACTACTTGACTTATAGCTGTAGCGAAAGTAAAGTCCTTGGCGAAAAATGTCTGGTCGACTTTACCGTTAAAATTTAAAGATTTCATCAGGATTGTCTATAAGTAAAATTATTTAATATGAAGTGAACCTTCGTGCTATACATACTATTTAAAAATACCTAAATTAGAAGAAGGTAAAAAAAAAAAAAAAAAAAAAAAAACTTATGAAACAAAATTTGGAAGAAAGATGCTGTATTATTATTGTTATTATTATTGTTATTATTATTATTTTTTCATTGTTATTTTTTTATTATTTTTCATTTTTTAAGTTACAATCATGCTATTTTTTCATATGCATAAGGAAATTTAATTTAATTTTGATATATGTATATTATTTCTTTTACTTTTTTCTTTTCCAAGTGAAATTTTATTTATTTTTATGTAGAAAAAATTATGAACTCGCATTTTTTTTTTTTTTTAATAATAGCTAAATTTAAAGCTAATATTTTAAGCCTAATTTTAAAGCTGATATTTAAATGTCTATTACTTGCGTAATTTATTTAATTAATAATTCGAAATTTTGACTTCGAGTTACACTTGGACACCTCGACAGACATCTTCGTTTCGAATCACGTAATTGTCCAAGTTACCAAGTTTACGCTATGCTGTCCTCACACACATGCATGAACACACTCACAGATATATTCACAGACACACTCAGACATTGCCTTATATATATATATATATAAGGCACTAAGCGATATACACTAAGCGAAAACCTTCCACAACTGCATATTTTATTGTTTAAAAAGCAAATTTTCGGACAGATTTTATTATGTTATCCTCTACATACGCTATAGCATTGAGTCTAGTGTTAAAAACAAAATGCAATTGTCATGAAAATTGTAATTTTAGAAATTATTTCAAAAATTGTAAGAATAAGACATTTAACGATGTCATAAAAAGTATTAATTTTTGAATGAAAATCAAAAAATATTTTAATAGGTGAGATGGCAAAGTAATTTAATATTAACGCAATATTGGTAAAATGGAATTTAGCAGAATATAAAAATGTTTGGCCGTTTAAAATGGAAATTTGGCTTTAATCGGCCATAGTGCTCATCCAAGCGAGATGACCGCAAGTTAAAAAGCCATTGCTTGTAAAATAGGTTTGTATTACAATTAGAACATAAAAGATATTCACAAAAAAATTTTAGCAGCCTAGATTCTTTAACTACAATGCAGTAATTATTAAACAAAACAGGTTTAAATGACAGAAAATTTGAAAAAAAAATATATTTTTAGTGAAGTGAATTAGGAAAACAAGTCCTCGGATGGCTGAAAGTTTTTAAAAATGATTAGTTAATTTTTGGTCTGAACTAGTTCTCTCTTATAAGTCAAGTTTAGCTTATTTCGGGCTAAATAAAACAAGCAGATCTGACAACGAATATATCACCGACTTAATGAAAATCCCACTTTTAAAACAGTGACACTTTCTCCTTACATTATGGTACGGAGCTCCATAACTTTTCAAACAGTCGAGAAAATTTTTATACTCAAGGGATCAATTAACTCAAAATAAAATACAGTTTTTATAAAAGAGGTGCCTGATCGACTGTTTTGGAGTCTCTCGTAACTATATTTTACGAAATTTAGGCTGCCCAAATCATTGTGAAATACTTATATACTAACCGTATCCATATCAAATTCTATGAATATTTAGTGTATTATGCGTATTTTGGTTATAACATAATTTTTATATGCAAAAGAAAAATACTGCAATCTAAGCAGGTTACATCTGAAAATCGTGGTGACTAAACAAAATGGAACCCCCCCCCCCCCAATCTATCCAAATTGGACTATAATAAACATTTATGTAATGTCTGATGTTCCTACAAAACTGAGCTGTTAATCTATTAGATTCTAAAAATCCGTGATAGAATATCTCGAGAATGATCTGGAAGAAATTCCGGAAAAACCGCTTGCAGATTCATGCTTAAATTGGGACTAATAAGTTAATGTGAACTACGCCACCTTATAAAAATCTTTCCTGCAATGTCTGTGATCCTGCTGCATGTAGATTCTCACGTGACGAAAGATAAGGAGAATAAGTGTTAAACAAACCTGAACCTGTAAATAGTCTCAACAATAATTGAGATGTTCACAAGCAACATTAGTTTTTTTTTTTTTTTTTTTTTTTTTTCAGTTTGCTGATATTAGACGTGATCAAATATGACACGCAGATGGTAATCGTTAGGAGTAAATGATTGCATTCTCTGAAAAGGATACGAGCATTTTGCCTTATACACGGTTGAAGTCATCACAATCAAGGCAAGTCCAATAGATATTTTGAAGCACAATTATCATCTATTGTCCTGTTTCTTAGACTGCAGTGGCTCCACTTGGAGTCATAAAATTATCTAGAAATACCCTTATTCGGAATAATATGTTTAGCGATTTAACAACTGACTCCTGAGAATCGTTCCCTTGTACACCTTCGAACAGCCGATTTATTTCGTTTGTATCCTCACACATAAAATGCATATGGCCAATATCTCGATTGGGGAAACGATATATTTCTGTTTGATATCTGTATGGGAAATGCTGATAAAAAGAGCAAAGTGCTTTCATCTGCCAAGTGAAAGAACGATGGCTAACGACGTAACTTATCATCTTTGCTGGTACATTTAAATAATAAATCTGGATATTTTGTTTTTCTCTACCTGTATTTAAATTTTTGACAGTTTTATTTTATTTTATTTTATTTATTTATTTATTTTTTTAACGCCCTGTATAAATTATCCTCTATTATATGTCATTCAAGTTTGTCCTTTATAACATATAATGGGAAACTATAAATGCAAAATATTTCTTCACCTACATGGCTAGATTTCAACAATAATAAAAAAGCTGATAAAAAAAAAAAAAAAAAAAAAAAAAAATCTCCCTTTTCTTCTTCTTCTCCTTATTACTATCCCCTCATACATCCAAGTCAAAATATAATTCCAAAAATAGCTAATTTTTCATCCCCCACGAAAGTATCATTAATGTAGATTAAAATATGTTGAATCTCAGATAATGTAAAATTAAATGACGTTTCGAAAGAAACCTGTATAAATAAACATTTCTAAAGCAAATTTCGTTATTGGTGTTACTATGTTTATAATATCAGGATAACACATACAATAAAACACCGTTATTATATTAAAAAAAAAAAAAAAAGAAAAGAAAAGAAAAAAGTTATTATAAGTGTATCACATTAAATTAAAATTGAGAAAGTACCTAATGATATTTTATCCTGTGTATAAACATATTACACGCAGTTCTATCTAAACACGAAATAATAATTATTTATATTTATATAGATTTTTAAAGATAATTAAAAATGTTAAGAATATTATATATATATATCCGAAATTTTAGATATAAATTAGAAATAGAGGCATAAAAAAAAGACTATGTTTGATACTTTATTTCTAATATTTAAATATCAGTTTTACACCAACAGTTTATTTAATTATGAACAATGAAAATATTGTATCTTTGAAACTACAACTTAAGTGAACAAAAAACGTACTTTAGAAAAACCGCATTCCACTTTACAAATTTAATTAAAAATTTAATTAAATTCAAGCAAATGACGTTTACGAAAGCTTTAAATATTCAGCCATATGGAATGCATTTAAAAGTAATATTGAATACCAATGTAATTACTAAATAGGAAACATTGAAAAATGCTTTTGTGGTTTGGTTTTTGTTATACTAAAGGAAATATTAATTATCCTAAAGGATTGTAATTGATTTGATTCGAGAATTAAGTATTGTTTTGTGCCCAATATTTATAGAAAAAGTTAAGATATATTTGAGTAATAAATTTTAATAATTAGCGTAATTCTTTTTTTTTTTTTGAACGAAGTAATAGAATTAATTAAAAAAAGAAAAAAAAAAAAAAACTGTACATAGGTTTAACTGTGTAGTGTTTAATTTCATATAAGAACAAATTCATATCATATTCACTTAATTTCATATAAGAACAAATATTATAATAACTGTAATAGTAATATTTGTAAAAAGCAAATATTTTTGTAACCCTTTCCAACAAGGTTGTTAACACTTTCCAACAAGGTTGAAATATATTTATGACTTCGGTTTGTCTAACTGTCTGTCCGTCTGACTGTCCGCACTCTAACTCCCATATTTTTTTATGTAATTTCTTCAAACTGGAATATGTTATTTAAGTTCTCTATCGTATGTTCCCCATTGAAAACGAAATTAAGACATTTACGTTGTTCGCGTACAGGGACAACCGACATTTTTCCAAAGCATTGTGTCCTAAGAGGGGCATTTCTATAAACCATATTTTAGTAACGTTAATTTACACAAACCTTAATGAAATTGAAATATGTTATTCAAGTACACAATCGGATGTTTCTCGTTGAAAATGGAGTAAATACTATCTCTGGTTTGTAAACAGGGACACCCGAAAGCATTCCTGAACATTGTGGTCTATGAGAGGTGTTTCTATAAACCAATTATTAAAAACTTTACTTTGCACAAATCTTAATAAAATTAAAATTTATTATTCATATGCACAAAAGAATGCTTTCCTTAGAAATTTGCTGGAATCGCATTTTCTTTTATATTAATCTGTTTTTTTTTTTTTTTTTTTCTTTTCTAAATGTTTTTAAGGTTGGAAATGGATAATGACTTCGCATTGTCTATTTGTTTATCTATTTATCCGCATTCTAAATTTCTCAAATGATCATGGAATTTCTTGACACTAATATATGATATTCATGCACACTATCGGATGTTCCATATTAAAAAAGAAGTGACAATCTCTACTTGCTTATGCACAGGTATACCCAAACGTATTCCAAAGCATTCCGTTTTATAAGAGGTATTTTTATGAACTATAATTTAGTTTCTATATATTTTACACAAATTTCAATGAAGTTGAAATATGTTTTTCAAGTTCACAATCGGATGTTTGCTAATGAAAATGGAATGAATACCATTAATGGTTTGTGTACAGGGACACCCAAATGTATTTCAAAGCATCCATTCCCTGAGACGTATTTTTATAAACCGAATTTTAATAACTTTACTTTGAACAAATCTTAATAAAATTGAAACATATTGCTCATTGCATAAAAAAATGCTTTCTGTAGAATGTAGTATGATTATCAATAGGTTTACAGGGCCACACAAAAACATTCAGTTATATTGAAGGCTTTTATTGCAAATTTGCTGAAATTGCATTTTCGTTTACATTAAACGGTTTAACACTTTTTCAAATTTTTAAATTGGGAATATGATTTCAATTTAAGTAATTATCTGTCCAACTGTCAATCTATCTCTCTTCCTTCTACCCGCCTCAGCGACCGTAAATATTTTCAGAATTTTTACAAAACTATATATCTTATTCAAATTCATTATAGACCGTTCCCTTTTTTAAAATTACATTAATAGTTCCTGTGCATCTGATATGAGTATAGGGACAATCTCAAAAATTCCAATGCATTGTATTTCAGGACAGACATTTTTATAAATTTTATTTAAAGAACTTTCTATAAACAAATTCATATTAATTTTTAAAATTCTAAAATAATATTTTGTTTAGATAATGATTTTGTTAACCTTCAGATTTACAAGGCTACACTAAAATATTTAGATACATTGTGGACTACAATTAGAATAAAAGTGCTATGTTTCGTTAGTGTTAACCATTTGTTACACTTTCATGATTAGGAATTAAATTAGTCCACATGTATGTCTTTGAGAACAACTGTCTGCTTGTTGTGTGATTACGTAAGCAAAAAGCATTGAAAGTCATACAATACAACAATTACATGCATTTGGAAAGTGTTAATAATCAATGCATGCCGCATGGTTTTAAGTTTTGTATTACTTTTTTGTAAATTTTAATTATTTGTTTATCATTCTTATAATTCATTTGCAGGCTTTGCTCGCTTCGCAGGAAATTATATTTAAATGAGTTCTTAAAGTTCTGTATCATTAATAATAATAAATAATAATAATAATAAAACCGCACTGAAATTAATTGAAACCTGAATTAAAGTTACCACTGTGTTCTATACAGGTTTTTTTTGCTCGCGAAGTGAGTTGTTCGGTTCCCCACTGCCTTCGGCAGCAACCTAACCGCTTTTTACTGCCCTTCCCTGGAGGAAATGTTTAAAGTTTCGCGAAATCTCCCCAAAATGCATAATGGGTACACTTAAACAACAGCCAAACACCAAAGTTCTTCATTCTAAGATAATCTGAATCAAATTCAAACAAGAAAACATGTTTTTGTTTTGCCCTGCCCGCTGAAAGGGGTGGGAGGAGAGCTACAATTTCGCAAAATCCTTTTATAAAGCAGGCCGCGGTAGCCCAGTCGGTAGAGCGCCGGCCTTGTAATTGGTAGATTGTGGGTTTGGTCCTCAAGCCGGCCAAAGACCGTCGTGTACATTAATGGTGGCTGGTGCACGTAAAATGTATCGTGACCGCAATGTCCTCCAAGTTCCCATCAAAATTTGTACCTCTGGGGGTCACCGAAGCGGGAGAGCCATCCCCTTTCGTGGAGGATCAAAATTGTTATGGCATGTCTCCGGACCACTTCTAGGGTTGTGTCCCAGACTGTCACAAATTTCCCATCTGATAAGCACTAGTGCGACGTAAAACACAACTAACTAACCAACCTTTTATAAAGCTTATTGTCTACCCATTAACAACCGACACATGAAATAATCGCTTTCCTGAGAAATTTTGGAACTGATTTATGTTGGCGCTTTTGCCACTACCTGCTCTTAAAGGGTGTGAAGGGGTTTAATTTTTCAAAATATCTTATTTATCAAGTGTTGGCTACGTAAAACCGATCCACACAAAAAAAAACTTCTTTCCTAAGATAATTTGGAGCCGGCTTAATCTAGAAAGCATGTTTTTCACCCCACCCTCGGTATGGAAAGTAATTTCACAAAATTTCTTTGTTGTGTCAGTATTGGATACGCACAGCCGGCGGACACAACACAAAATCGCTTTCAGATATAATTTGGAGCAGACTTACCCTTTCAAACCTGTTTCCCTCAAAACTTTAGAGGTGGAGGGGAAGAGCAAATTTCACAAAATCCTTTTATAGTGCGTGTTGGATACACATTACCAATCTACACAAGGAACATAATCATACTGAAATAATTTGGAGCAAGGTTGTGCTTGGAAACGTATTTATTGCCCTGGACTCCAAACGGGGTGGAGGAGGAGATTTCGTAAAATTCCGTTAGATAAGTTGTTGGATACATATAAACAATTTACTCCCAAATTTTGTGATCACAAATTCCATAGATTTTCCAAGAAAAATTTAACGCTAAAAGGGGGTCTTGAATTTAACCTCTGGCATTCCCCCCCCCCCAAAAAAAAAAAATAAATAAATAAATAAAATCCTAATAAATAAATAAATAGCGAAAACGGGATTTTGAAAATATCCCAAAGAAGAGACATGGATGTTTTCAATACCTTTCTACCACTTTTAGCAGAGCTTTACTGAAAAATGCAGGATTTGCTAAATTTCCACGGGATGAACTATTCCTCCCTCTCCCTCCATTAAGAATAAAAAAATAAAAAATTGCATAAAATCACACAAAGTGCGTTATTTTTTCTCTAATCTAGTCTACTCATCTGCAATTTCCTCAACGTGAAGTAAATTGGGGCCAAATTCTGGTTACAAAAGGTTTTTTTTTTTTTTTTTTTTTTTTTTTTTTTTTTGCGTTTTTCCTTCAAGGGGGAAGCGAGCGGGATTTTTTATTATTCCCGTTACTTTAACTATTGGATACATATAAGCAATCCAATCACCAAATTTCGTTACCGCAGCTCCCACAGATTACCCAGGATAAAATTAGTGCTAAAAAGGGTACCTCCAATTTGCCCATCATAAGCCACCTACATTAAAAAACAACAAAAATCACACACACACACAAAAAGAAAGTGTTTTTGAAAATATTCTGAAGACTCACGGATGCTTTCAACATCTTCGTTTTATTTTTAGTAGAGTTCTACTAAAAAATCCGGAATTCGTGAAATTTCCAGCCAAAATTCGATTATCCCCCTCTCTTTCCTTAACAATCGAAAATCCCTAAATCAGAGATAATGCCTTATTTGTACTCAATCTAGTCTCACCATGCGCAATCCCTTCAACCTGAAGTACTTTTAAGCCAAGTTATGTTTACCAGCGATTATTATTTTTTTTGGGGGGGGGGTGGGGGGGTGGGGGGGCTTCCTGCCACTCAAGGTGAGAGAGGAGGGGAATTTAGATTATTTTCTTTACTTTTGGTATCAGATACATATAAATAATCCAAGCACCAAAATTCCTGACCGCAACTCCCATAGATTCCCCAGGACAAATTTAGTACTGAAAGGGGTCTCGAATTTGTCCCCTTGAACTCCCCGTAAAAATATCCAGAATCTAAAGAAACAAAAGCCAATTCTTGAAAATATACAAAAGAAAACTCATGGCTGTTTTCTACATTTTTGTTGCACTTTTGGTAGAGTTTTGCTGAAAAATCCAGAATTTGTGAAATTTCCGGCGAAAAATCGATTTCCCCCTCTCTCCCCTTAAATATTAAAAATTCCTAAATCACAGATAATGTTTTATTTGTACTCAATTCTAGTCTCGATATACACAATTTCTTAACCCTGAAGTGATTTGGAGCCGAGTTATGCATACAAAAGTGCTTTTGGCTCTTGACTCCCCAATTGGGGAACAGAATAGAATTTCGTATTGTTTATACATATCATATTAAATTCGGTAAAGATATAAATTCCGGCAAAATAATCTTTAATTCCGTCCAGTCGTTCTCAAGTGATACCCCGACAAATATTGCGTTACAGACATACAGACACAACGACACGCACACGCAAAAAATATTTTGAAGTTCTATTTGGGTTTCACGATATATGAAACGTAAAAATATCGCGAATTTTTTTGATTCTGAGACATTTACAGACAAAAGTCTGATTTCATTAATACAGATTTTTTAAAAATTTTTTACGCAAATTTTACATAAAAAACATTCTAAACTGAACTAATTTAGAAATATCCAAATAAATGTTATCATATATATATGCAGGGTGTTTCAAAAAAACGTTGACAAAATGACATGGTAGATCAGTCATACAACAAGGATCAAAAATCGCATAGGAACAGAGGGTCGCAAACGCCTGTAAAGGGCGCTAGAGCCACGAGAGGGCGTTGCGATGCAAACACGATCTGAGCAAACGCAGATTGTCTTCATTCGAGACGTGGATCCGTTGGGCGTAACATGGCTAGTTACACGAACTGCGTAATAGCGACGTGCACAAGTCGAATGCTGGTCGCCAACGAATAACTCGAACAGTGTATGCTTAAGAAAGAGTTGTCCAACATCTCCAGCGCAAGCCTTGAACGAGTACACAAGTTGTATCCCGAAAGACCCATATCCCCCAACCTACCGTCTGGCGCATTGTGCACGACGAAAGACTACATCCTTATCATTTAAAACACGTCCAGGCACTCAAACCAGGAGACTACAAAAATCGTATGGATTTTGCGTGGTGATTTTTGCAAGAAAGTGCTGCGGATTCAAATTTTGCAACAAGTGTTCTCTTCACGGACGAGGCTGTGTTTGCATTAGATGATGTGATGAACTTTCACATCCTACATACGTGGGTGAATGGAAACCCGCATGCTACACGTCCGCACGGCGCACAACGAAATATTTCCGTTCACATGCGGGCTGACATTGTAGGAGATTGTTTACTTGGTCCGTACATTCTCTCAGAAAGACTTAAAGGTCCCATTTATCTAACATTCTTGCAAGAGGTTCTGCCAGAAATTCTGAATGATGTTCCGATGTCTATTCGTCAACACATTCAATTTCAACACGACAGAGCTCCTGTACATTTCAGCACAGACGTCAGAGCACATCTGCAGGCTACTTTTCCTGGCGGCTGGATTGGCCGTGCTCGTGGCGGAGCAATCCCATGGCCAACACGATCACCAGACCTGTTTCCCTTGGACTTTTTCTTATGGGGATATTTAAAAGGACTTGTGTATGAAACACCTGTTGCAACGCCGTAAGACTTGGTAGGATGAATCGTAGTGGCAGCACGATGTGTTCGGGATACACCTGGTATCTTTGAGAATGTGCGGCGTTCTATGCAACTTAGATGCCAAGTGTGTTTCGATGCATCTGGCAAAAACTTTGAGTATCTCCTGTAGGCTCAACATTTGGCTTGCATTAGTCGCATGTGAGTGAGTAATTATCAATAAAATGATCTCAAATGGTTTTGTTTCTTCTCTTTGTGTTATGTATTATTTTAGACACTCTGTAGCGGCTTCGGATCACTGTTGCGACCCCCTGTTCCTATGCGATTTTTGATCTTTCTTGTATGACTGATCTACGATGTCATTTTGTCAACGTTTTTTTGAAACACCCTGTATATATATATATATATAATTTGAATAAATTATTACCATTGCAACACTCAGCAGACAAAGGATAGATGAAGACACCAACATAAAATCAAATTTTAATTGAGATTTATTTCGAATAAAAATTGCCACTGTAATAATTTAATTTAAGTACCAATTATTAGTAAAAACATATTAAAGTACTTACGCAGACGAGAAATGACACTAACATAAAATATAAGCCAAACGATGAGATAATTTGCAAAAACTATGAGTTAATAGTAACAGTTAACATTTTAGAGAAAAGAGTAAGGATAAAATTACCAAAGAGTTCCGTAAAGAACGTGCTTCGATAGAAAATTACTTTAACTATTAAATAATCCTTTATTTCCATTTTTAATTTTACTTACACTAAAATGTTAGAAAAAAAAAAAAAGAAAACAGATTAACGACAAAAGAATGTGACATTTCCTATTTTAATACTTGAAAAATACTTTTAATTTTATAAAAATACTATAGGCTCCCATACAACGCGGGGGAAGGGTTGCCAAATAAACACTGCAATTTAAAACTTTAACAGCACCAAATTTTTAGAATATCAATCTATTTCTTCATTTACATCTAATTTAGTATTTTTATAAATCGATTTCTTTGATAAAATTATTCGTGTTAAAATGCAAAATGGATATCCTGCCACCGGGTTTTACAGGATTTTTCAGTATTTGAAATATCTAGAAAAATACTTGATTGATTCACTTAGGTTATCGTGAATTTACAAAACTTGAAATTATATACAAATTATATGTAATATTTTTTCCGATGGCAAGTATGGGCTAGCAAATTACGCAAAAAACAATATTTGGGGGAACCCTGTAAAATTAACGTTTGGTCAACGTTACAGCTGTATCATGTGATTTTCCGGGCTGATTGTAGTTACCTGTAATTATTTAAATGTCAACAGAAGATATGTGCATAGATATATAAAAGTTTATTTAACAAAATTTAAAAAGTTTAGCAAGTTTCCAAACGTAAACAAAACGATTTTTAGAATCTTGGTACATAAAACTTGGCACAACGTGCTGCAATGTGAAAATATTAAATGTATGATGATATATGATATTTTTAATAAATACATTTTTACTGTGCATGCGCTAGTTGTAACAAAATTTCATTTGTATCACTTATTATCCAAAAAGTAACTCCAGAAAAAGCAAATCTTAAAAATTTTTTGTCAGTAGAATAATATAACTTCCCCGAAATTCATATAAATTCGATCTAGGATTCCTCATTAAGGCATCCATGGAAAACACCCTTCCCTAGAACTACCGTCATCCTTATTCCTGCACTGATACCACCCATATAGAAAAAGTGTACTGAACATTTATTTTAAACGTCAATACAGATTAAATTATACTATTTGCTAATGCTTTCCTGTCATTTGGTCTTTAAATATGTAAGATAAAATAATTTATTTTTAAAGCCGTACATACACAAATTAACATGATGTGGCTCTGAAACATGTTACACAAAAGATGCGCCTTATTGTGGGAAAATTATACGTGAAATATTAACATGTTTTCCTTATTTTTCTTTCAAGTTTGTCTACTCTTTAATTCTTTATGAAATATAGATATAAGAACGAAAATAAAATATCTGGTTTCATGTTGTAAATGAGAAACCTTTTAGCTTTGACAAACGAAAAATAATTAAATAAAATGAAACAAATTGATAGCATAAGAGGTGTTCATAATTTTGAGAAACATACTGCAGGAAAAGTCCGATCTGAAACTGTTATCATTCATTAAATGTTTCGGATAACGATTTACCGCGAAAAGTTTTTGCACAAAATCATTTTCACATTTTTATAATAGTACAAAGAAAACTATACGAGGGAAAATTAATTGGAACGTTAGAGGTATCTATTCGTATGTGAGAGAAATATCGTACTGAAAACACTGAAAATGAGAATATATCGAAAAATACAGATATCACTAGATCTGTATTAGCCAAATTCATATAAAGATACTTAATCTCACAAAACTGTTTTCTTTTGGCGGAAGTGAGTCGATATTATTTGTTAGATCACGCATATATGTACCAATTTCTGCAATTTCTGACGGCAATGAAACCTGATATGAGCCCTCCAGTAGTCTTTTGTACTTCTTGGCGAACTTCCCTGTCTGTCGTCTGTTTTTCTTGTTTGTATGTCAATGTAATTGTCCCCTGCACCCGTTTAAGCACGTAGAACGTAAATGACGATCACTTACCCCAATGTTTCTATCATTTAAAACCATGTACATTTTCTCAAAATGATGCTGAGGGTGATTCTAAGCTCTTCTGTGATAATAAGTAAACTTGAACATTCTTTTAACTCTTCAACAACACGACCTTGTATAATGCGTTCCATAGATTTCCTTTTAGCGTCTAAAGTTAATATTTTCATAAATTTATATTTTTAAATTAAATGACAAATGTTATTTTTTGAGTTTTTTAAAGATTTAATTTGTGAAATAAAATTATAGCATCATCTTCCCATGAACTCTTTTATTACACTTTTCTGAGAATTTAGATTAATACATTTATAAAATTTTGGACGTAAATTTAATTGTTATATAACAATTAAAAACAAAGATAGATACATTAAGCCTATAAAAATTATGCACATTAAGTTATTATATTTGAAATTATTGTATTCTTCAAATATTTCAAATTATTTTATTAAAATTTACTTCATTGAATATGTTTACAAAATATTTTCAATTAAACGCTTTAAAATAATTATATAGGATTTTTTTCTAAATTTTCTGTTGTTTTCATTTAACAGTTACTTTATTCAATGTTTCTTATTTATTTATTTTTTCTTTTTTCCTTTATTTATTTACTTGTAAACCTATATAGTCATTAAAGAGATTTTATTAAATAGATACTTAATTAAAAAAAATATATTTAAAATTTTACCAGCGAATTGTACTAATTAATTTTTAGGCAATAAAAGTTACCGACATGTACGCGCAATAAAAATTTTAAATCTTTCTTAACTTTTATGAATTGTAGAAGGCTTCACCATGTACACTATTTGCCGCTGATCGCTAAATATTAGCTTAAAAGGAGGAATTTAATTTATATAAATTTACTTAAAAATCTTGTTCCGAATTACCGATGAAATTAAACAGAATAACTAAAAATTATGTTATGCCACGACTTAAAAGTTAAGAAATTAAATAGGAGCTTTTATATAAAATATGAAAATTTTTGTAATATAAGACAAACATAAAGAGGATTACGGATGCTATTATATGTAATTAAACATTTTAATGTGTATACACAGGAGATACAAGAAAAGAAGAGAAATGCCAGAACCAAACCAGTTAGCTTTGCTAGCAAAGCTCTAGATAAAAAGGAAATATTGACATATGTGAATTTATCTCTTTGCTTACATGAAGAAAATACATTTTAAATTAAATGCAGGCGTAAAGTTAAAATATATTTTACAGAAAAATCATAGCTCATTCGTTAATCTTTCAGTCATCTTTTGCAACCATTAAAGGAGATTTATTAGGCTACACAGACATATTTTTCATTGATTCTAAGAAGTAGATGGCTTGAAGCTTTTAGTTATTGGAAAATTCGCGTTTAAAAGTGAATTAATGTCGGAGTGAACTTCACTGAATGCTCTTAAGATTTGGTAAGGTTAGCGTGTACAATTTTGCCGTAACTCAAAAAAATTCTGAGAGAGCATCGAATCTAAAAGGGTTTTAATATTTGTTTGTTATTGGAAATTTCAGAATATACGTGCAAACCCCCAAACTTTTTTCAACCCATGACATTGTTTTGAAGATATCGTACTTTCAGTGATTAGAAGATACAATGATTAAAAAAATAAAAGCAATACATCGCGTTCAATTTTTAATATTAAAATAAGAAGAACTGTAAATTATATATATATATATGTATATATATATATATATATATATATATATATATATATATATATATATATATATATATATATAAAGCGAAATTTTTTTTTTCTGTTTAGAAATATATACTTCTTCTCTCTTTCCGGAAATGAGTAATGACAGAAATTTTTGACACTTTGTACTTTATCCTTTTTCAGTCTATTGGCTATTTCGTAATGTTTCTAAAGTCTTATTTTCTAGTGAAATGAGCAGTAAATTTTACTACAGAATATTCTACAGCGACATATATAATTTTTTGTCACATTGTTTTTTAATCAGTTCCTTATTAAAGAATGTGGTTTTTAATGATTTATTATCATGTCAGTATTGTGAAATCTTTCATATATATCATTAATCCATTCCAGGATATTTATGGGTTCTAGTGGATAAGTTTCGCATTTGGTCAAATGTTTTCCTTGTATTCTACATTATACGTAAATAGATTTATCACAATACTATTTAATATTTCTAATGTAATTTAATATAAAGAATAAAAAATAGATGTAAAATATGTGAGGATGATTTTTCACTAAGGATGATTTTTCACTTTTATTATATAGCAATATACTTATTATATTGCATTAAATCCAGCTTTTACAGTAATACAGTCATAAAATAGGTTGATTAGAAAAGATTTTTCTGCTTATTTAATATTAACAAAACAGAAAATTTAAATTTAAATATAAAATTATTCTATAATTCAAAGTTTATTTTCGTATATTATTTTACATAATTGGTTTTTTAGAGGAAAGAGGGATCATATCTTTTACAATTTTTATTAAAATCACACAATCAACTGTGGAAGAAAATCATATTTTTTTAATTGAAATTTTATTTTTCCGACTGAGTGAAAATAATGCCTGGACCGGGAGTCGAACCCCGGATCTTTGACTTACAAGGCCAAGGCTCTACCAATTGAGCTATCCAGGCCGACACCCCGGTCAACATTACTCACTCAGACAACCTTTAGGCAGAAACATCTCTGGTCTATCATGTAGATAGCCCGACGGAAATAAGCCGCAGGAAATGGAAAACACCATTAGATAATGGGAGAAAGAAATACAATTTTATTAAAATCACACAATCAACTGTGGAAGAAAATATTTTTTTTTTTTTTTTTTTTTTAATTGAAATTTTATTTTTCCGACTGAGTGAAAATAATGCCTGGACCGGGAGTCGAACCCTGGATCTTTGACTTACAAGGTCAAGGCTCTACCAATTGAGCTATCCAGGCCGACACCCCGGTCAGCATTACTCACTTAGACAACCTTTAGGCAACTAGATAGGTATACTTTAGATATCTTATCGATAAAGTATTTATCGAGCCATTAAAGCCATCGATAAAGTATTTATAAATAAGTTTTTTTTATGACTATATATATATATATATATATATATATTATTTTAAGAATTTAACAATAAAATTAGTTTTAAGTTTGTTTATTTATTTATTTTTTATTTTTATTTTTTTTCATTTGAATGGTTTCCGAGAATATCTGATACCATTAATTGCATAAAAAGTCTTTTTTTTTTTTTTTTTCTTTTACAATTTCAATTCAGTTATAAAAAATTAAAATGTTTGTGGAATATTGCTTAATATAATTTATTATTATTTTTTCATTTTAAATTAAATTTCGAATAAGTAATATTTAAATAACTATGTGCTATTTTAAAAAGAACTTAAAGATATGTTTATAAAATATTTTGCAAAATTTTAAAATATGTCGCTAAATATCAGTGTATACAAATGTGGCATTTTTATAATTAAAAACAATAATTTAAAATATGACACGCACAATCCCCATCTGGCTTCTCTTAAATAAAAATTATTTTCAGAAAGTATTTTTTCCACAATCGCCATTTGAAAATGAAAAATACAAAATGTTTTTAGAGCATTTTTAGCAAAATGTATTATTACGTTTTACATTTTTTTTACTAGAATGATGTACTATTTAAATATTTTTAAACTAAATAAATTATGTGCTTATAAAATACATTATTTAAACCTTCCATATTATATTGCCGACTTTATTTGGATTATAATGTAATTTTTATTCACTGTGTATTACCACAATTCTTCACTTTTATGTTTAATTCTGAAAAAAATAAAATAATAAAATAAATAAATATATAAAATAAAATAAAAATCATATATTGATTCTTAATTTAAAAAAAAACTAAAAATTGAAAAAAAAAATAATAATAAATGTGAACGTATATTACCATAATAGTATTTATTCTTCATATAGCCTAATGCACAATTGTACTCATATCAATTTAAAAAACTTAATACATATATATTAAGCATGATTTTGTTTTTCCTCTTTATATATATATATGAGGCAGAAAAAAAATCTCGACTTTTTTTCGCCGAAAAGTACTAATATATAACAATTCTTAATCTGAAAATAGTCACGTAATGCATTTAAATGTATATAGAGTTATTTTTGTGTTTAAGTTTATGCATACATAAAAGACACAAACACGCACTTATTTGCAAGCATGCTTATAAACAAATATATATATATGTATATGTATATATTAAAGTCACTACGTTATTATTGATTTCTAAGGTGAAGAATAAAAAAAAAAAAAAAAAAAAAAAAAAAACCTTAAATGTTCTTCAGAAACTGCTATTTCAGATGCCTGCACTAACGCAAGTTTCCAATTTAAAATATCCAAATATACTTTAAAACCACAAATTTAAAGTTCCCTCGCAATTTCCCTCTAGCAACACTTTCGATTTTCTGATACGAAATTTACACAGGAGAAAGTAATATACAATCTAAATTTGCTATCTTGTGCTATTAAGTTGTAAAACGAAACATTCAAAACAATTGTTGACTGTGTTTGAAAGCAAGTAAACTATTGAAAGAATTTTCTTATTACTTATAGCCCTGGGGTTTAAAACTAATTTCTGTGTTTCTGAAAGTTTGTTATTTTCTAATTTCAAAGATATTTGTGGGAAAATCCAAAACGAGATACAAGTTCGAGTACGAATACAAACATATAAATAAATTTATTTTTATTTTATGTTTATTTCTTAAATCATTCATTCTAATACAGATATATAATGTATTTATTCTATTTTGTACGCACACAAATATATACGTATTTGTGTGTGTGTGTGTGTGTACGTGTGTGTGTGTGTGTGTGTGTGTGTGTGTGGTGTACAGTCGGTAAAAGAGTGTCCGAACACCAGCAAAAATTCCTATGTAAAAAAAGTGCACTTCATACGGTTTTGTTAAATAAATCCTTGTCGAATCCTGTTCTTAGTTAGTGTAAGAACATGATTTGATAAGGATTTATTTAACAAAACCGTATGAAGTGTATTTTTTTCATGTGGGAATTTTTGATAGTGTTCGGAAACGTTTGTTACCTATTGTATATATATGAAGTATGTCTGGTTTTCTAAAAATGGCTTTGCACTTGGTTTAATACCCTACGTGTTAAAAAAAAAAAAAAAGCATTTTTTTTAACGAAACCATTATATCTCCTTGAATGTATGTGGTGGCCTCGTAAAAAGTTATACAATTTTTAGAATCCTCATAATCACATGTTACAGCCAAAATGCATTACAGACATTACTTTTCACATGGAGATCCAAAACATTTTGGTTATTATTTAATTTTTTACTGGTCTCTCTTTCCTCTTCAGGACAAAAAGTTTGTTGAAACGTATGATGTATAATATGCTCCTTATGCTTATAAAGTGTCACGATAGTTCCTAAAAAAAATTCTAGATATTTCACAAAACATCTAAATTAGAAAATGCTCAAGTACTTATTGGTAAATAGTGTAGTTATTGTCATCCTTAAAATCATAATAGATATTATTATCTTAATATTTATTATCATTCTTGTATAGGGTTTTTAATTCAAGGTTTTTTGCCATTCGTGAGGATATTTTTTAGATATTCGGTAAAATATGTTAATTCAAAAATGTCCGTTTAATTTGCCCATAGAATACAGTGTATACATAAGAATATGCCCTTTTAGTAGTCTCAGTTTAACAATTATGGCTGAATACATCCAGAGTTACTACATAATACTTTTATTCATATTCAGAATTCACGCATTTATTTGTTTTAATTTAAAAAATATTCATATAGCTTGCCTACAAAATAAATAAATATTATTACGATGAATAATTAATTATCTTTCTTATAGGTTTGTTGCTCCAGTGATTGGCATGCTCCAGTCTGTCCCGAAATAATTAATAAATGATAAAAGCATATTATTTTACATATAAACATTTTAACATTTTATGCCAAACACTGGAAAATAGGGTTCTAATAACTGATAAAATGAATAACTAGCGGTGTGTACGTGTATTTACAACTTGAATATAAAGACTATATCTCAACTACTATGTATATAGCTATATGTAATTCGCTCTTTGATATGGCCATTATGAAAACACTAGCACTGGAACATAGAGGGCCAATTACTGATAAAATGAAAACCTGGCAGTTTCAATTACTTGAACATTGAGTGGGTTTCACATAAAAATTCATTAACAAATAATATTTCTTATCAAATGTATATATTTTAACATATATGTGTGTGGTTCTGATGTCATATGTACTAACTTAAGATTTCTAAAGATATTTTTTGATGACTAGAACATTAAAAACATCAGAGATTACTCTAAAAGTGTCCATCACTGGTGCACTTACCCTATTAATAAAAGAATAGTGGTACTTCTAATTAATACACTAAATTAAATTTGTTGAATTTTCAATTTTTTGCAGAACAGTTTCAATTATGTTTACAATTTTTTTAACTTTAGGACAGTCACCATACAATTAATAAATTATTTTACCTAATGCCGATTTCCAGAGGAATGTATAATAACGAATAATTAAATTCCCAATGATGTATATACGATGCAAGAGATAATGATTTTTCTTTCTGTTGCATCTTATAAAATTTATAAAATTTTATATATGCATATATATATATTTTAATTGGTTCTTTTTTTTTTTTTTATTGTATTAGAAACAACAGCAATAATAATAATAAGAAGAAGAAGAAAAGAAGAATGAAAGAGTGAAATTTATTTCGTTAAGTAAAACTAAAAATTTAAAGAACATTCAGTTTTAATGATAAATTATGTGAACATTAATCAATAAGTTCATATTTGAATTATCATATTTTTTTCCTTTTTTCATTAAAACATTTCCTGGATTAACTTAAATGTGTGTGATTAATGTTCCCATCATTCACAGCGCTTTAGAGAATTATTTAGAACGCAATTTCTTTCTGATCATGGTGCTGTCTGAATGAATTCCAGAGCTAAATTTCTTTCAATGTCTTTTAAATTTCGGGTCGAGAACTTACGTGAGAATAATTCGAAAAACATGCGGTATGATATCAAAACCCAAGTAAATGTTATGGCATGATACGTCACAGAGATCTAACCATCAACTTAGGAAATAAAAGATTTACTCAATGAACCACACAAATTCTGGCTCTGTCCAATAGCAAGAATTAATTTAATGCTACAGAATGACATCCTTACCGTGGTAATGTAAACATTAATATATTGATACTATCAAAAACTTTCTTCTATATAATTATATTTAAAAGCGCCACTTAATGCATTTACTTAACTGCGCCACTTACAGCGCCACTGTTTAAAATCAGTGTTGGGCATAATTGATTAAAAAGTAATTGAATTACAATTAAATTACTGTTATAATCATTTTACTTTGAATCAATTAGCAAGTAATTGATTACAAATAAATTTAATTACTTATTCAATTTATTTGTAATAATTCAATTTATTTGTAATCAATTATTTGTTAATCGATTGCCAGTAAAGAAATTATAATTGTAATTTAATTGTTATTCAATTGTAATTCAATTACTTTTTAATGAATTATGCCCAACATTGTTTAAAATGAACAAAAGTTTGACATAGCTTCTCACAATTTTTCATATGGATTTTTGTGCGATTTTAATCCAAAGATGTTAAGATGTAGCCGTGTAGAAAATCCCAAAGGCAGCTCAATCAGTCGATCGATGTACACCTAAATCATGTCAGAATTCGTTTTCATAATGGCCATATCAAAGAGCGAATTACATATAACTATATGCATAGTCGTTGAGATATAGTCTTTATATTCAAGTTGTAAATACATGTACAGCGAAACACGCCACCTGTAGTCCGATGTACACTTAAGGTATATCATAAAAATGTTTCATAATAGCACTCTTATATACCATGATTGTGTAATTATATACTTCCCCTCCTCGGAAAAAAAAAAAAAATTGCAGTACCGGGCGATATAGATCCAGATTAAATCACCATAATTTTTCGTAATGGCTATCTCTCATATGATTTTTTATCGATTACACGCAATATGATATAATCCTTTCTTTAAATGAGAGAAATCGCAGCCGCAGCCACCTGTTGAGCGATTGGCACTATTTTATATCAAAATGCAACTGCTTATGAAATTATAGGCATTCCAAGTAGTCCCTGGAATACAGGAACTGCAAAAATTTTGTCACACACACACAAAGATTGACGTGCAGACATGCATTTTCTGAAAATGTTCAGATCTTGTTCTGAATCTCTCAAAACGTATAAATTTACTGAAAACTGGAAGCTGAAAACTTTTACGCGTCCAATAATTTCTTCTATTATATATATAAGAAAGTGTAAAGATAGGGAAATAACTCATTTTGACGAACTAAAAATGTGGATTCGAAGCTCCGATAAACAGTTGAATAGTAATACTTCGGGGAACTTTTAGGGCCTGTTTGAAATCTAGAAAATAGACAACTGGAAATTTTGCATCATATTAATGGCACTTTCCTAATTATATTTTCCAATAAATAATAAATATATATTTCCATTAAACTTGTCTAGAAAACTTAGCTGACTGATCCGATAATTCAACAAATTCAAGAGTTTATATAATGAATTGCGTGGATGACAATTACTTCGAAGTGATAGAACTAAAAAAAAAAAAAAAAGTGTTTCCACCTTAATTTTTCTTACACCACTTTATTTGGCACCTTATATTTAGCATAATTTTTAATTTTACGATGACTGACTTTTATAAACCAATTATTAAAAGTTTTTACTCATTGATTGTTTTATTTTCCTTTTGTTTATAGATATATAGAATTAAGAATATATATTTCTCCATGTGGTAATTTAATATTTAATTTCAGAAACAGTTAGTAATTAAACGATTAAGTGTTCATAATGCAGAATACTCAAATATTTAAAAATATTCATTCAGAATTACAAAACTTCATATATCTGATAACATTTGTTTAAAAACGAATGTACTGTTATCATATTTATAATCATTGCATTGTAATATTTTCCTGAATGAAATAGAAAATTTTAATTAAACATTTAGGTTTTAATTTATAGTCTAATAGTCGCAATAAACTGTTCGTTTTTCATACCGCCATTTTAAAAACACTTTCCGAGCCCTTCAGAAAAATGATACATGATCACAAGCTTCTTGATATCATCAGTTTAATACATAATCAAAATCCTTTTTTTTTTTTTTTTTTTTTTTTTTATTAACCTATATTCAAACTTAACTTATATATAAACTTAATATAAACATAGTTTAACATTTTATTTTTAATCAAACAAAATGTCTCCATTTATTTTTTTTAATCGATATTTAATTGTCATAAATCAATAAATCTAATGACATTTCTGTTATTTTTAAATTACGTTTTGCATTAATTTTGGGAAATAACAGTTAGATCCTTTCTAACAGGAAACCCTAATTTTGTTTCCCTAATGAAACATATATAAACAAATTTTGTTTGAATAAGAAATAAAAGATATAAATGAGACACAGGTGTTTAATTTTCGAATAAATATATATATAATTTCCTAGAAAATTATGTTTGATATGAAGATAAAAGATTTGTGTTATTATGTGCAGTAATAAAGTTACCAGATAAGGTTCTAGATGAACGCAATAAGAGGACAACAAATTCATTTTGCTGTTCTCATTAATTAATTCTTCTTTTCAATATTCGGTTTTATAGCCCCTGAGTTTCATTTATCAATTATAAAAAAAAAAAAAAAAAAAAACTTGCTTTTTATTTTAGTAGTTAAACAGTTTTTGATGTACGAAAATTCAAAATAAATAAATAAATCGATAAATAAATAATAAAACAAATGAAATAAAGTAAACATTATTTTCCATATACTTTTCTCCAAAATGCTAACTATAATAAGTAAAGAAAACAAATTAAAAGGAAATAAGTATTTATTTTTTTTTTCAATAAAAGCACTCAAACTATGTATTGGATTTAAATAGTAAGTTATATAGTCGTTAAATAATGCATCGTTAATTAATGACGATAAGTAACCATTTTATAAACTAAATCACCATATAAATAACCATTTTTATTTTATTTTATTTTATTTTTAATTTTATATGTGATAAGTATGTGTTTATTAATTATGTGATTATTAGAAAACAATACATTTTAATATTTTATATGCGTATACACTGTTATTTGACATACACTTTATCATGATTGAAAGCGCATTACAATTAAAAAAAAAAAAAAAAAAAAGAAAAACAGTTATTATGATATTATTCGTAAATAAATTATTTAATTATTAATGATTCTTAAAAATTTTTAGAAATATTTAATGATCTGTTTAATATTGAAATCCTTACAAAGATCCTTAAATTAGTCCAATTTTAGAAACAAATATTTTGTAAGATTTCTTAATATTATTATACTTTATATACTTCTATAAAAATGAGAAAAATTTTCAAAATGAGAAAATTATTAATAAATAAATAAATAAATAATATTTCACAACATATATTTAATGATTCCTTGTTTAGTACACATATAACTTTACGAAGTTTTTCTGCAACATTTGCATTCACACTCCAATTCAATAAATAATTGGTATATTATTTTTCTTTTTTAAAAAATAGTTCTTTTTGTTTGTTTTATATATCATACATTTTTTATAAAATATTTTTAACCAAAAAAAAAAAAAAAAAAAAAAAAAGGCATGATTAAGACTTAATTCAATTTTAAACTAATACAGATGAAAAAAAAAAAAAAAAAAAAAAAAAAAAAAAACTTTTTTTTTTTTTTCTTTTAAAGAAATTCGGTTTATCTAAGAATATATTGAAAAAAATAAATTAGCAATTTTCTCACCTTGATACTTTGTGAAATATATTAAAAAACCCAGCTTCAGAATAAGAAAAGAACTTTTAGGTTTTCTTTGTACGCTTATAAAGTTTAGAAAATGAATATCCTTCTAGCCTATTTTAATGAGGTAATTTGTATTCAGTCCTCTCACACTTCGCTGCTTCCTATTTTAGAGAATGGTAATTGGTAATACGAAAAGAGATTCTTCTAACGAAAATGTATTAAATTTCAACGAGGTATTTATTGCATTCAATATAAACAAATTATCAAAGTAATCGTATTAAAATAAATTTATTTGACTACTGTAGTATTTTATATTTATAATTTTATCTGTAAACTAAAGAATGTTATGTTACTTTAAAGTTTTCTTACCATGAGGCATATATTTATTTATTTATTTATTTATTTATTTATTTATTTATTTCATAACATTCTTTTATATATGTATTAAAAAACATATTTATGTAAAATGTCTTAGTGATATGTTTAATTATTTAATTTTTTTCCGTACAGGCAGACAAGTACGGTGTGCTCGTGTAACACACAGGATTTATAATACATGTGATTTCGCTCTTAAAATAAAAGAAACAAATTTGTATTATATTCTGTTACTAATGAATCGAATTTTTTGTCTATTAAAATCCACGAAATAACATTTTAACTTGTACATGTACAATACATGTGATTTTTCCTTTAAAATTATATTAAAAAATGTGTACTTTTTTTGTTACTAATAAATCGAATTTTTTGTCTAACTATAATAACCATATTAAAATCCATCAAAATATTTTTTTAGCCTGTATTCTACTTAAACAGTTATCAATACTTCATAGTTCACATGAATGTTTAACAAGCCGAACCCTACTTAAAGAATAAATTATGTTTTACAAATTTTTTAAGCAAAAAAAAAAAAAAAAAAAAAAAAAAAAAAAAAGATTTGTATGCACGGAAAACAAATACGAAAAAATAATATTCTACGCATTGTGTACGTAGGATGCAATTGAAAATCAATTTTAATAGTTTCAATGTTCAGAGTAAAATCATATTTCAAATTCAAAAATATAGGCTTATTTTTTTCTTTTTTGGGGGTGAGGGGGGGGAGGGGAGGAGGAAATGGGGTAATTATGAAAGATGTCGGCTTCCTAGAATGTTGCATGTAATTATTAAAGAAAATTATATGTTCTCTAGACGATGTATGTACTCCATTAATAAATATTCTATAAAGAGTCGAATTTAACCCTTGTTCCTACCAAAAAATACAACAGTTTAGTAATAAATAGAAATTTTCGAAAATCCGTTAAAATAGCCATGCTGAAAACAAAAGTCAAATAAACAGCGCTAAATATACCTAATTAGCAGCAAAAGTCAAATCATTTAGCTGATTCAAGAGCAATTTTGTTAATTAATGTTCCGTTATCAACCTCTTAAAGCAGAGTATCTCAGCTATGACAGCTGAATTCGAAGTCTGGACAGAAAATGAGCTCATCGAGAGCCTCGTAAGGGTACTATAAAATTTTCGAGACAGTTCTCAATAAAATTCAACGGATAGTACTGGGGAATTTCCTAACTTGGCTTCTATTAAAACAAACGTGTTTAAATCTTAAATGGTCTGAAACAATCATTTATCGTCAAATTTCGGTTTCGCCTAAATTGATGCCAAGTCGCCCGCTTTCGTAAAAGGAAAAAAAAAAAAAGTCTTCTTTTTCCCCATTAACTGTAATACTATGCGTATAGTTTAGTGCGTAAAAATATAGACAAATTCTTGTCGACAGTCATACATAATGTCCCTTCCTTTTGGATAGTCTTGTGAATGATTAAAAAAAATTGTCGATAACGTTAGTTTTCGAAAAAACAAAAACTAGTGGATCATTCCGGTAAATTTCAGAAATCGATTCCCATTGAATGTTCATATATATGTGTGTGTGTATAATCCGTTTGTCTCTTGATCTGAATACAAAATAAGTTACAATAATCAATTATTTCCAAAATATTTTATAATTAATGCAAGGGAAATACATTCTCTAATCCATAAATAAAATGTTTACATATCCTATTTAGAAAAGACAAGATTTTTTTTTTTTTTTTTTTTTTTTTTTTTTTTTTACAATTTATGTACAGACATTTATATCCGTAATTAATAATAGAGGTAATAATTTCATTGATTTAAAAATTTGTTTGAATGTACACGACATTTCAAATTCATTTGTATATGTTCATAAAATTAATAATAGTAATAATAATAATAATAATATCAATATTATTCTGCAAGTATAATACTACTGTGTAAATCTTTACAGAATTGTATTAGGGATTAATGTAATGGAAAATGTATACACCACAGAATTAGCTTTAAAAAGTTACGCTATTATCATAAATAGTTTTCAATAATTAATATAAAAACGTATAACTTAGATGATCGATGAATATGCGTGTGCATGTTGTATATACGAAGTTCATAGCAAAATTAAATATAATCGGAAATTTTGCCTAAACGCAGAAAATTTGAAACAAAGTTGTATTAGTATTTATAGGAAAACGTTAAAACTAATTTGTTCTGGCATTAAATATTTTTCTTCCAGAATATATTTAAATTTTCGCAGCTAATTTAATACTGTTATCTGTTGATCGTTGTATCGTACTGACAAATACACAGACAGGAATCTTAGAAATTTAAATAAATATTTAAATGCTTTTTTGTACCTATTACATGGATTACGAAAGACGCCTTTGGTGCATTTGCCATTAATACTTTTTTTCATTTATTATTTCCATTATCTTAAGATTTTGGAATTCGGTCAAAAATTTGGTTTCAAGCTTCCACATTATATGCATGTTTTAAAAACTTTTCAATATTTTATTAATTTTTTGTTTTTTATTTTTTTATTTATTATTTATTTAATCTAACAGTTGGACAATGTGTACTTTTATACTTGTTGTTTATTGAGATGCACTGAAATGTATCATAGAAAAGGCTAAATCCGTAACTGAAAACTGTAGAACCCGCAGAGGGTCGTAAGAGAGTATCTAGTAAATATTGGAAAACAAATTGAGTTGTTATATTTGTAAATATAGTGGTACAGACTATATGTGCATTTTAAAACCCGAATAAACTACTACGTCAGAAACGCCAAATATATATATATATATATATATATATTTGGGATGCATACAGCTGTTTCGGTAGCCTTAAGCGTACCATCTTCAGTGCAAAAAGAAGTCTGAATCTGGAGAAGTGTTAAATGCACCGGTTGAAAAAGCTTTAAAAAATTCTCGACTGACTGACCAACAGAAAGAAAACCTGCGTCATTTAATACTTAATAATGCCAATTTCAACTCTAAAAATTTTAAATAAATTCTCATCCCTGCAGAAAAAAAACTCCTTGAAGGAATTAAAATTTTATGAAAATATCATCATTACTAAAGCTGATAAAGGTGGTCAGATTGTTATTTTGGATAAAAAACAATACATCGAAAGTGTTACCGAAATAATTTATGATGGCCCATACATTCCTCTGCCCCGTGACCCCTCTCCTCAAGAAATAAATAAAACTAAATCTGCTATAAAATCTTGCCCCTTGTTATTGGACTCGACTGAATCTTATCTTATCCCTTCTATTGCTAATTTTGCCAGATTTTATGCTTTAGCGAAAGTTCACAAACCGAATATTCCATTTCGTCCCATAGTCTCTAATATCGGTACTACTTCCTGTAATTTAGCTAAATTTCTCACCACAATTTTTGCTCTCCTTCATGCTGCTAATAGGTACACTGTTAAGAATTCCATAATATTTGCAAAAAATATTCAAAACTGCCCTTACACTAATCTCACTATGGTTTCTTTTGATGTAAAATCACTTTTCACTAATGTTCCAATAAGTGGCGCCATCTGCTGTCTCAAAAATAGATTTAAAGAAATTCATTTCACATCTTTTGAAATACAAGAATTATTTTCTTTTACCCGCATTTGCTTAACGCAAACCACTTTTTTTTTCCAAAATAAATTCTATCGTCAGTCTGAAGGTTTAGCCATGAGCTACCCTCTCTCCCCAATTCTCGCAGATATTTACATGCACTATTTCGAAAGCAAGCTTTTTAATAATATCTTTTCCTTTTTGGACCCGTTACGTTGACGAAACCTTCACGCATATCACATATCTCGTCACAATATTGACCATGTCTTAGCAACTTTAAATTCAATTGACAGTAATATCCAGTTTACATTTGAAATAGAAAATAATGGCTCCCTTTCATTTCTTGATACCCTCGTCTCTCGCACTGTAAATGGATTTTCAACAACCGTCTATCATAAAAATTTGCTGTCTCCCTTCCTCCCCATGCGCGTTCATGTCACCCACCTAACCAAAAAATGGCTGCTTTCTATACTTTTGTAAACCGTGCCCTTAATAATTGTTCAAATCCTATTTTATTAAAATCTGAAATTAAATACCTGAAAGCCATTGCAATTAACAGAGGTTATGACCCTTCCATTATAGACAAAGCTATTCAAAATTACAGCTCCCTCGTATTTCGTCTACCAAATCAGTCTCTTCTAATACCAGTATTGTTTTATCCTATTTTCCTAAAAACAGTCAAACCATAGCTAAAATTCTCAAACAATATGATTTTAAAATAATATTTTCGCCTTCCAATAAACTCACCTTTACTCAGTTTAAAGATCCCACTGATATGCGTAATTCTTGGGGCATTTATAGTATTTCTGGTCAGTGTGGTTTATCATATATTGGCCAAATTAAACACAGTCTTAAATTTCGTCTACAAGAACATATGAATGACGTCCGCAAACAAGAAACCAATAAATCGGCTATTTCTAAACATTGCTGGGAGGATAATCACCAGTTTAAATTTATTTCAGCAAAAATAATTTGCAGACCTAAATCCATTCATGAACTCGAAGCTTTCTTTGCAGCTTTATATATTTATAAAAATTGTAAAAATTGTACAATTGTGATTTCGCTGTTCCCTATTTGTCTGATTGTTGGAAATTTTACATTCAGTCCACATTTTCTTAATTTTTCTACAGATTACAAAGCTAACATTCCTAAATTCCTATTGGCCACACTCCCCACCTTTCCCGTAATCCTATTGGTTGAACTAAATTCGGTCCCTTTCCTATATATACGAGCACTTCTCCAGATTCAGAACTCTTTTTGCACAGAAGACGGTACGCTTAAGGCTATCGAAACAGCTGTATGCATCTCAAATATTCTTCTTTGGCGTTTCTGACGTAGTAGTTTATTCGAGTTTTAATATTCCAACACCAAGCCTCCTGTTATTATATGTGCATTTGTTTACGGACCAGAATTTTAGTGTATACCTACAATAGTTTAAGAGGGAGTACATTAAAGAAAAAAATATATAAATAAATTTTCGTTCCTTTGTTATGTTAAATCTTCTATGGAAGAATGTTAAGGTAATCATACACATAGACAATTCCATTATTTGCTAGAAATGCTATATGAAAAAAAAAAAAAAAAAAAAAAAAAAAAAAAAAAAAAACCTGAACTTTTTAAAACACCTTGTACTGAAGTTGTATATTATTTTTAATTTTTAGTTAATAAAAATATATACTTAATTTTATTCTATTTATGAATGCTCATTGCATAGTACCGTGAGATTTCAGTATCAAAATTTTTAAATTATAATTGAAGACAGTGTAGATTGAAATGCGATTTTACTTTAAATTGCCATTTACTGTCTTCTTGTAAAAAAAAAAAAAAAGCAATATTATAGTTCTTTTTTTTATTATTGATTTTAAGGAAAAATAAAACTACGAATAAAAAAAAAATGAACACTTGTTCACATATATAATACCATTTCCTATAATTTGGAAAATATTTAAGGGTGGACTATTTCCATTTCCATTTCCAATTTAAATTATATTTTTTAAATATTACTTTTTTTTTTTTTTTTTTTTTTTAAAGTGAAAAATAAAAACAATTATAATTTATGTTGTTAATATATATGTTAATTTTTATTTTTATTTAAATTATTGGCACAAATTAAAATTTGCCTTGTTATCATTTCTGAAGAAACAATAATCGAAAACAAAATGGAATTCTTCATATTTTCTGATTTCTGCTAACCTTATGCTAACACTAGTGTTCTACAATGTTTCGTGAATAAGTTAAATATTTGTTTATTAAATATTAAATATTTGTACTTATTAGGAAATTAAACTTCTTTTCTGTACAACGTGTCAACGCAAATTATGTAAAAACATTAGAACTAATTTTCCTTTTTTTCAAGTTCGCAGTAATAGTTTATTTTCAGTAATTTATATATTTTCTAATGTTTGGCCTTTATTTTTCGCAATTAAAAAACCATTACATGCCATCTTGTAATTTTACAAATGTTAGAGCAAAATAATTATCGCTGCATTTTAATTACGCTCGTGAAATAATTTAATTACTTTATATCACTGTATTAAAATTGCCTTTAAGAAAGAATCGATTATTCGTTAATCACTTGAAACTCAAAAATTTAAAGCACTTGAAGAAAAGTACCACGTACATTACAATGTATATAATTTTAATTATTTTCAAGTAAACTTTCATGAAAACTTGTTTTTTTTTTTGTTTCTTTTTTTTTTTTCATTGTAATTTTGAATATAAAATGCATGATGATTTTGCTGAAAAGACCTTGGCTTATTTATGAAGTTTCAATGATCGCTGATTTTATATTAAAAATAATAATAATACATAGCATTTATATTTTACCAATTTTAAATTAACAAGTTAAAACTCCGCATATTTTACCATTATTCGCATATTCACCAGCTACACGTTTTAAACTTACATCGATCAACATTTTTAAGTCTCAGACACATATTAATTTTAAAATACCAACTACAAAATTTCTGCAATTATTCGTCTTCAAGTTATGCTGATATCAGTGAAACATACCGCTAAGGGTGTCTAACTTTTGTACTCGAAGGACCTGAAAACGCGATATTATTCCAAAACAAAAAGAGCTGAAAATTGAAATTTAAAAAATATTATGTTATCATATCGATATAAGAAATTAATTTTCCTTTCCGGGCGGTTTTTGTTGATATAGTAAAATGTATTAAAGCACTTCCACCAAACAGAACAAAAATTAATAGCAAAGAATTCAATAAAGAAGAATTTTTTTGTAGCCTTGTCTATTGTCTATAATATATATACACACCACAATGTTTACTTACCTTTAGTCTCATATAAAACACGTAGTACAACCTTACTTGCACTTTCAGAAATTTCCAAGTATAGCCTTGATGTATGGAAATTAATTTGGGTAGTCTATACACAAATAAAGAATAATAATCGTACTACAATCGAATTAAAACGCGTTTTTAGGCATATAAACAAATGTATGTACAGTTCGTTTTATCAAGTGAAGCCTATAGATGTTACATTGCACCTGTCAGAAATGTCCTCTGTGGTGACGCCTTATGTTTGATTTATCTTAGATATCGCTGCACACGAACAATTTGCTTGATCTCAACGAAAAATGTTGTGTAGCATCCCTACATAGAAAATATTTAGAATACCGAGTTTGAACTTACTTCTATTATATACTTTACAGAAAAAAAATGATAACACACACAAACACACAAAAACTCAGACACACAGTTCAACCGCTAAAACATGTTTTCCGCGTTTAGGGGACTTCAAAAGATGTAAACGTAACAAATACTCAATTAAAAAAAATGACCGAAAACAATACTTTATCTACCAAGTATAGGTAAGAGAAATCATAAATTGAATTGTTATAATTTCCATAAATCGGTCTCTTGTTAATCATTACAAATATTTATGAAATACGGTATTAACACCTTAACTACCCCAGGCGTGTATATTCGTATCGCTACGCCGAGAGATTAACTGCCCCGGGCGTATATCTACGTCTTGCGGAAGTACTATCTTTTGTAATACTCTGCTACCAGTGAAACTATTCTCACAGCTTTGGAATGCTATTAAAGGAACCTGACAGCGTTTTCGAAGGATTTGTTTATTTCAGAGAAGATAAAGAGTGGGCAAAATCGGAAAAGGGATGTTTCTAAAGCATTGAATGCATACATACTTGTGCCTACGTGAAAAATTTTGGCACTGGGACGCGAATCTCGTAATTTGGCTTCGACAGGAGAGGGGTTAAACATTTGTTTGCATTAAAGAAAAAAAAAATCTGTGCAAGAAATAACAATGCATGTTTTGTTTTTTTACACCAAACACTTAATCATAAAAAAGAGCTTTTTAAATTATTTTTATAGCATACAAAAGAATTTTTAAGCACCTAAAATTTATATGTATGTAGATGAAAAAAACGCATAAAAATATTCGTTTGTTTCGCTATCTGTGTTTAAGACAGCTAGCGAATAAAGCAAGTTTTATCTAAACCTCAAGATATGAACAAAATGTCACTTGAACCATGTTTGGTTTTACATAGATAGGAACATTGTCTCATGAAATGAATCTCTTGAAGAAATAAAATTTCTCATGAAAACAGTATTGCTAAAGGAGGTAGTAGCAGATTCTTTTGACATGTCTTCTTGGCAGAGGGAGTGATATTATTTTTATAACAAATGGATTATTATTGTGATTGTTTCTCATGTAAAATTTTTAAAAAAATATACCAAATTATCTTCTTGTCGAAAGAGGTTTTTTATTTTTATTTATTTTATTTATTTATTTATTTATTTATTGTGTGTGTGTGTGGTTTTAACGAAAAAAAATATTTTAATAAATGTAAACTATATAATTATTGCCTGTTGAAAAACAACAAAATAAGCATTTGTTATATATATTTTCTCTCTTAATATAAAAATTAAATATATTACAGAAAAAAATTACTTTGGAGCGAAATTTTAGTGTCATATGTCTACAACATGACAGTTATACATAATATGTATTTATTTCGTTAAAAATTGCTTGCAAGTATACGATTTATTCTCATTAACTTAACAAATTTCAATAAATGATAGCAAGATATTTTTAATATAAGTTGGTTTTAGCGAAAACGTTTAATTTCTATAAAAAAAAAAAAAAAAAAAAACTATTTTAAAATTATTACAAAAATGATTAAAAAAAAAAAATCTATATACGATTTTTTTTTCATAAGATTCAATTTAAAAACGATACCGTGATTTCGTTTTTAAATATTTGTTCGTCAAACTTCGTCAAATCTTCATAAATTTAACTTTTCTTCGTCTGTTTTAAATCAGTCGACTGAAGGTTAATCTTATAAAAATAATTTTATGTATGTCAATCTATATTGCATAAATTAGACTTTTTTGTACATTTTAAAAAAGTAAAATTTTAATCTACATGCTACTTATAAATTGCAATATTTTTCATGAATATCTGAAAATTTTATAAAGAGTGAGGCAGTTAACATAAATAATCTATTTGTATTATAACCAAAAATGTTTAATACATAGGCAATTTCGAAAAAAATATTTCGTTAATATTTTTATAGGATAAATCATTATTCGTATCTGAAAACGTCGTATAACTGCTATATGATATAACTTTACGGTAATGTTAAATTTAAGTTTTCGAGTCACTTAATATGTAACACGTTTTTAGCATCAGTTAAATGAAGCCTGTAATACGGAAATCCGTGACTACATTTGTGTGTACTAAAGTCATGTAATTTTGTTGAGCATTAAATTATTCAGAACACTGCAAAGCCTGTTATATTAAAAATATAAAAAATACTTTTATTATATTAAAATTATTGAATGTATCTGGTGCACATAAATTTGCATACGTAATAATAATATAAAGAATGTATAGCGAAATTTAAAAACGTGTATGGAGTAAAATATAGAATAACTTATTTTAGAAATGAGTAAAACCTTTAATATTAGATTTCATATCAAAGCAAATATTATTCCTCAATATCTCATATTGGTGATACAATCATTTTACCGAAAATGATTGGTCCACAAATTTTTGAGGAATTTTTAATTTTCTAATAACTTGATGCACAGATGTCTTGTTCACATTTACCCTCGAATTTATTTGACTTTCATAAAATCCAATTTTACGCAGGGTTAATTTTTCTAACCTTTTTGCAAAAGTAAGTAAAGGTTTTTTAGCCATTACAATAATCACACAACTGCACTGTCTACGACAAAATCCAATAAACAAAGGCGATAAACGTGCCGGGCACCTTTATTTAAAGCAGTAGAATACATCTGATGCAATCAGCAAATGATATGACTCAATAATCTTCGCAAATGATGCAATATGTTAAAATACTGAAAATCGACTAATGATCTTAAACTTTTGCAAATGACTGTATATATTAATTAGCTGTGTAAATTAATATTGACTATATATATTAAGCACAACCTATGTATTTCATAAACAAAATGTTGTTTATCTATATATTAATAAGCAAGCATGAAATTTGTGATATACTTTTAGCATATTAATTATGGGTATCGAGGGTTCAAAATGGTATCATTCGAAAGGTATGATTAGCCGGATGTGGAGAATAGAAAAAATATTTTCTTACGACGTCAATGGGTATTTAAAAATCATAGATATCGCAATAAGACATAGATTGTTCAGCGAGGGCGAAAAAGTTATGCCTTTTTTACTCGGGGTAAGACGGCCATTTTACTCTCTTGTGTATGTCTTTCCCCGACTGAATATACACAGCAATACACACAAATAATTTAGCAAATGGAATTTATAAATAATTTATGTACTAAAGATGAATGAAAAATCCCAGATACTCATTTTTCTTTCTCTCTTTTCTTCTTCTCCTTTATATATATATATATATATATATATATATATATATATATAGATATATATATATATTTATATAATATGTAATAACGACATTTAAAGAAATTTATCGTGTCCATCTATTTCTGTCTGGTTAGAAATTTTTTTGGTCTAACTGTTTACAAAACTGAAACGTTTGGACATATCCTCATCTTCAGGAAAATTTGCGTTAACCCTTTAACTCACAAACGCAACATATAATAAAAATAGGTTTTACTCGAAAGTGGATATAACGATTTTTATAAAAGTTTGGGGTTAAGTGTTCTTTAGAGAGATAAAACGATTGGACATATCCTCATCTTCAGTAAAATTCGCGTTAAGCCTTTAACGGCCAGTCGCAACATATAATAGAAATTCGGTTTACTCGGAAATGTATATAACGATTTTTATAAAAGTTTGGGATTAAGTGTTCTTTAGAGAACTAAAACGAATGGGCATATCCTCATTTTCAGTAAAATTCGCGTTAACCCTTTAACGGTCAAGCGCAACATATATAAGAAGTTAGGTTTACTCGGAAATGGTTATAACGATTTTTATAAAAAGTTTGGGGTTAACTGTTCTTTAGAAAGCTAAAACGAATTGACCTATCGTCATCTTCAGGCAAAATCGCGTTAACCCTTTAACAGCCAGTCGCAATTTATAGCATAAAATGGGTTTTCTCGGAAAGGAATGTGACAATTTTGATTAAATTATGGGGTTAAGTGTTTTTTTTTTTTTGACAACTAAAACAATTGCACATATTCCCATCCTCAGGAAATTTTGCTTTAACCCTTTAACTGTTAATCGCAACATATAATAGAAAAAGAGTTTATTTGGAAATAAATGTAATGATTTTGATTGAATTTTGGGGTTAAGTGGTTTTTTAGTGATCTAAAACGATTCGACATATCTTCATCTTCAGGAAAATTTCCGTTAACCCTTTAACGGCCTGTCACAACATATAGCAGAAATTTTGCTTACTCGAGAATGGATGCAACCAATTTTATTAGAGTTTAGAGGTTAAGTGCTTTTTAGGGATGTAAAACGATTGGAAAAATCCTCATCTTCCGGAAAATTTGCGGTTGCTGTTAACCCTTTTGCACCATATGGCAGGAATTGGGTTTACTCGGAAATTGATAAAATTATTTTAATGAAAAATTAGAGTTAGATTTTTTAAAGAGATAAATTGATTAGACATATCTTCATCTTCAAGAAAATTTGTGTTCGCTGTTAACCCTTTATTGGCTAGTTGCAGCATGAGGCAGATAGTAGGTTTATTTTTAAATGAATATAATGATTTTGTTGAAAGTTTAAAATTATATATATATATATATATGTAACGTATTGTTTCTTTAGTAGATGATTAGTAACAGTCATTTCATATTAAGATAGTTCACTCAATAAATATTCCAAAATAGTTTATGCAGTCGTTAATTGAAGATACTTAGTCATTCTACATGTTATTAACAGTCCATCAGTCTGAGCACGCTGACATGCACATCCGTCGACGAGTCGGGCTGAAACCGTCCCGTAAACGGCGGAACCGCTACCAATTCCCCTTCTAGCAAAAAAACATCTTATAAAAGTCACACAGGACGCAATCTTAACGCTTGAGGAATTAGCCACACTCTTGTGTGAAATCGAAGCAATTAACGATTCGTAATGGTTAACCCAATTATCAGATAATACCAACGATTTAGGAGCCCTAATACCTGGTCACCTATTGGTTGGATCTGCATTAATAGAACTGCCAGTTGTAAGGAAAGATAGTATTCTGCTAGACGGGTGAAGTCTGACTAGTATATCAATCAATTATTATAGTAAGAATGGTTATATAAACGAAATTTTTGAAAAATATATTAACATATGTTAACATTGACCTCTATTAATACTCGAAAATTAACAATTTCATTAAATTAGTTTAAATATTTATTTCAATAGCAATGAATCATATAAATATATTATTATTATTATTATTATTATTTTAATTCAAAATAGAAGTTTAAAATATACATATTAGCCTATCATTTAAGAAAAGGATATTTAATTATTTGGATTCATAAAACTAATCACAAACACTTTACTATCGAAAAACATAATTATATATAGATAGATAGATAGATAATTAGAACGTACAGTAGATACATAATATTATCAGCAAAAACAGTTGGAATTTAAAGAGGATTTAATATCCGTATTTAAACAATTAATATTATCAGAAAACAAAGACCACATAAATCAAACCAAAAAAGAAATAAAGTCAAATCTAAATGAATTAAAGCAAGTTGGAATAATATATACAGGTTGTTCCAAATGTCCCCCTCCCTCCTAACTCGAAAACGAGTAGAAAGTTTCTAAAATTACGAAACGCGTGTTTAAAGAATTCAAGAGGGTCCTCTTTTGGAGAAAAGAATTTGGGCTCGGGGGAAGGGGGGGGGCTTGGCGGCCGCTAGGGAGGACAATTTTAAAATTTCAAATGGGAAGGTATGTCTTGTGATACATCCCTAGAAATGTCTCTTCAATTCAATGATTTTGATATAAATAGTTTCACCTTACGATGATTATTAAAGGAGGAACATGAGTTTATAGACTTTTGAATGCGGATTTTATACTTATGTGTCCCCTTAAATAATAAATGCAGGAGAAAACTATTTATACGAAATTCATTTTCTTGAAGAGATGTTTCCAGGTATGTATCACAGGACAGACTTTGCTCAAAAATGTTTGGACCCGAGCAAGGGGGTGGTAGGAGTGCCGCTAGGGAGTGCAACATTAAAATTTTTAATAGGAAGTTATGTCATGTGATACATCCCGGGAAACGTCTCTTCCAAACAATTAATTTGGTATGAATAATTTTGTCCAGCAGTGATCATTAAAGGGGATATAACCTACATTTCAAAAGTCTAAAAACTCAAGTATCTTCTTTAATGACGATCGTAGGGTGAAACTATTTATATCAAATTCTTTGTCTTGAGGAGACGTTTCCAGGGATGTATCATTCATATTTGAAATTTTAACGTTCTTCTTCCTAGCGGACCTCCTATCACCTCCCTGCCGGGCCCAAACTTTTTTCACCAAAAGGGTTCCTTCTTGAATTCATTAAATACGTGTTTCTCATTTTTTTTTTAAATTCTCATTCATTTTCGAGTTAGGAAGAGAGGGAGGGGGGCATTAGGACACTCTGTATATATATATATATATATATATATATGTGTATATATGTGTGTGTGTGTGTATTATATTTGTTGAGGTTTAATATTGTGTTATAATAAATACAGTTTATATAAATTAGTTTAAATATTTTTTTTTTAATTAAAATTATTTTTATTATACTATTGTAGATAGCAGCACTATTCATGTTATTTTTCTTGGTCCTAATTTAGGATTCAGGATTCTTTTATATTTGAATTGGTTCTTGAACTCTTAACTTATTTCATGATTCTTGGCCATTAACTTTACCTTTAAAGGTTCACTGTTTCTTTATTTTTACATGCGCTGTGTGATGAACATTACGTTTTCTATTAAAGTTACTTTTCATTTTCTGCAAAATTTATCTTTCGTATTTAATTGGTTGTTTAATTATTCCAATATCTTCAATTTGTCTGTAGGATTTTCTTATTTTATGAGAGTTAACTTTGATATCAGTTTAATTATTCCAACATATTCCGTTTATGTGCAGGATTTTCTCATTTTGTTGGTGAGTTAATTTTGATTCCAGTTACTTTCTTGTTTTATCTGGTTGAATGTTTTGAGCCAGGAGCAAATGTATATTTAGCTTTTGCTATCTTTGCGACAGAAAAACATTCACTTTGCATGTTTGTATTCTACCAGGCCCCTGAAGACGTTCGAATGCAAACATGCCATTATCTAAGTCCTACTGGAACTTTTGGTTTGATTTTGGTAGTCTTTGATACTGATCATTTTAATTGTTGGAATTACTGGTAATATTTATTAACCTTTATATTACTACTATAAGATATGTTTATTAATATATATATATATACAATCCACTTACTGAAACGATGTTTTTTTAATTATTTTTTCTAACATAATTATCTTTTAAGGTTGTGCGTGTATTATACATTATATGTGCAATTTTAAATTATATTTTTAGTAAAATTTGTTAAAATAATTTACTCACTTTAGTGGAATAATAATTAAAAAAAAAAAAAAAAAAAAAAAAAAAATGTAGATTACCACAGGGAAAAATAAATATTATTAAAGTAAAAATCATGCATAGTAAATACAAATAATTAAAGTTTCACGCATTTCGCAAATGTAATTTTTATAGATTTACATATTTCACATTTAATTGCTTTATACTTCATGAAAGTGTAATTTTCGAAGAAAATGTAAAAATATAAAACATTCATGTATATACAGAACCTTTTAACGTTTTTAAAAATGGCATTTAAAATTTTGTACAATGCAGGTTTGGTTCGTTAAAATTCATAACAAATGTTACTGAAAATGAATTCTCTAAGTATAGTAAGTCAGATATTTTAAAAATATATTAATTATACATGTATAATTTTTTTACTCGACATTTTCAGCATTTATAAACATTTTAAACTTCAATTTATTACTTGTGCAGTAGATTAAAAAAAAAGTTAATATTCAACTCTCTGCTTATCTATATTTTATTAATAAATATTAAAACGCTAACAGGTCTATTTCAAAAATAAGTAACCACAACCATATTTATTATATTTTATTTTATTTGTCTTTAAATAAGAAAAAAATATGCGCATTTATAAATTTACTAATAAGTGAATTCAAAGTAAGCGGCAGTTATGCTGAAAAATAACCGCCAATGTCAATTAACCTGCAAAGGTCAGGTGCCAGAAAAGCAACCAGCTGTCAGTGGTAACAAATCATACTTAGGCAAAAAAATTATAAATCATGTTCAACATTTACTTTGCATGATAGGTAAAGTAAACCTGAAAATCTAAAAAAAGCACGTGATTGCTTTCTCTACTAACACTGTATTTCCTTTCCTTTTCTTTTCTTTTTTTTTTTTTTTTTCAAAATATTTCCGGTGTGAAATAAAGATTATTATACCACGCTTGCCATCCTTAATGGCTGGCAATATCGTGGACTCACATCTGCTGCTTACTTTTTGAGCACTTTGGTTTATGTCTCCTAATAAATGCATTCTGGCAAAAAATTAAACAAAACAGAATTAGTGTGTTATTAGTTATAGCTCATAGAATAATTGAAAGCATGAAAATGAAAAAATAATCTTCTGATGGATTTTCGTGAATTTAAAATTTCACTGGATATTTTATAATTAAATATATTGTTAAAATAAAGATTATGCGCTAATATATATACAGGGTGCGTCAAAGTAATGTATACACATTTTGAAACGTCATAGAAACTGTATTTCCTGTGCTACAAGATTCAATTTCTGGGAGATGGCGCCGCGACACACTATCATCGCAACGCACGAGCGTATCTGGATCAAAATTTGCCAGGCCAGTGGATAGGACGCTGGGGCCCAATCGAGTTTCCTCCATGCTCACCAGACATTACGCCGCTGGATTTCTGCTTATGAGGCACAGTAAAAAATAAGGTGTACAAACGTAAACCACGTACCCTAGATACAGTTTGGAATGAGATTCAAGTGGTGTGCGCAGAAATCCCACTGGACACGTTTCGTTGGTACGACGTATGGAATCAGTGGTGAGGTGACTCATACTCAGCAATGTATTGGTGCTGAATGACACCATTTTGAACAGTAATCAGATTTACATCAGAAAGGGCACTTATGTTTGAAATTGGACTTAAGCTTTCCATTTACAGCAATTGAAAATTGTAGAACGAATATAATTTTTCTTTGACGGTTTAAAGCGTGTATACATTTTTTAGACGCTCCCGGTATATGTATTTTAAACAGGCATATGCATATTCTATTTTAAATACAGGAAGATAATGTATATAAATTTCGGTAAAGACAGTGAATTTTACATTAATTCTTTTTACATTTCCTGTTACAGAAAAATGTTTATGATGAACTGGTTAAACCAAATTCATGATTTCTTTCTTTTAACTATTTCCTCGTTAAATAGTAAATATATTCTTTTACAAAACCCAATTTCCACTTATTTAGCCAGAAATATCCATTTAGGAAAAAGTTTGATTTTATTGCTTGCGAATACCTAAAGAAAAAAAAATACTTCCTTAAATTAAATCACGTAGCTAAAGGTATAATATTTAACGGTATATCACCCGTAAATTCACTGTTGAAAGAGAAAAAAAAATAGCTCACTAAATATTGCAGATTGGGAAACAATATTAGAACAAAAAAAGGGAGCAAATTAAATTAAGAATCTTTGAAAAATGTGCTATTGTATAATGAACATTAATGAAGAATTTATTACGGGGCATTAGATTTATTAGACCATAAGTTAGTATTTAGATTTCCAGTTAGTAGAAAAATTTGCATTTCTGCAATGATTATAATTATGTAAGTTTGTGTTAAAATGTAGGACAAAAATTTTAATGCTAAATATATTTTTTTTTTAAATAAAAGAAAGGATTTATAGACGTTATGAACATATGTTACATATATATATATATATATATATATATATATATATATATATATATATATATATATATATATATATATATATATATATATATATATATATACATAAATCGATGTTTTAGAATAATAAAGAAATGTGCATATATATATGCATTCAAATATAACAACCTTTATAATATGAAAATTTCTGTAAAAATATTTAAAGTTAATAAAATAAAATATTATCATGCATTAATTTTTAATTTTATTTTCCAATATCCCATGATAATTTAATCGCTTACTAACCTAATCCCTTTTCTAATTTTATTCCTTGCTTTTTTAATTATTAAAGATAAAAAATATATTTTAAAACGAAAAAAAAAAAAAAAAAAAAAAAAAAAACTTAGGTAATACTTTATTGTTTACCAATTTGACAGTTTTAAATATTATTTTTTAAATAATTAATAATTAAATTTGATTAAAATCTGATTAATAATTTATTAGTATTTTGATTAATAATTATTCACTAAAATTAAAATTCCGGATTTAAAATTTGAAATTGGAAAAAAGAAAAACATGTCAACAAATGTATAATATAATAAACACACATGTTTATAACATAATATTCAACTACAATATATAAAGTTTGGAAAAATAACTAAAAAAATATAAATAAATATTAGTAACTGCAGAGCACTTTATTTTTTTCTTAATGATTTAAAATTGAAATATTGAATTTTATTTTTTTATTTAAATAATTTACGAAATATATTGAAATAGTTAATACAATTTCATTTAAGTTTATATGCATTCAAATTTTATGACTTTAAGACGGTTATATAAAAACATTATTACTTTCTTACATAAATTATTTATTTACCTTTTTAAAACTTTACATAAGATATATGTTCCAGTAGCGGACATTGTACCTATAATAGATGCATTTAAATTCAAAAATTTCATATGTATCTTTCGGAGACAATCCTTCAATGTCGAGGTTATTTATTGTTATTCTACTTTGAATCATCAAAAATTACAAAACCAATAAAATTGATATCGTCTCCATATTTAAATGTATTTTTTAAGAATTGTTAATCTAATTTATCTGTCAAAACCACTTTTAAATAAAACTGATTTAATAAAAATCAAATTGCGATTTATATGTTGATACTTTTAGCTTCAGCTAACAAAAGAAAAATATTTCGTTATTTTCATCTTTTACAAAAATCATTTAATAATAACTGCAAAATTCAATTTCTCAACTCTTTTTATTTTCCAGAAATTTATACAGATTTACTTTTTTCAGCTCTTTTATATTACGATAGATTCTCTATATCAGCCTTAAAAAAAATCTCAATTTCCCTATCACAGTTCAAATATTCAGAAACTTTGACACACCTATTACGTTCGCACATGGTTAATGAAATACTATCCCAATTTCAAAGCATTTTATTTGATTTATCAAAAGCTTTACTTCGAAAAGACATGGCTATAGAATTACGATAATAATAAATCATATGATATATTATCATATAATAATAATGAACGTTTTCAAGACTAACACGAACACTGTTCCGATGCACATAATGGGTTTCAAATTTCTTTGGTTCTAAAATTTATATTGCCTTCATTTGTGTGCTAATAACGTTGAAAACCATTAACTCTATGGTAAGAAATTCGAGTCTCATTACAAAAATTATTAAATGACTATTCTTTTTTATACAATCGGCTATGAACTTGGTTAGTATTTCAACAAGGAGTAAAGCGTCATTATTGCTGATGATTATTTCGATAATATCTACCGATCTCGGGTATAGAAAATGTTATTTTGTTACTTTAAAGACGTTTTAAATAGGGCTTCATAAAAATTCACTATACCATAATCAGATACTCTTGATTAGAAATTGAAAATAACGGTAAAATATTTTTAAAATCTCTGAAAAAACAAACTGGGCTATAATTGTCTCATTATCTCTAGCTTTCGCAAATAAATGTAGTAGGCTTATTATGATGTTTAAGGGCATAACCTTCTAACTTTATTTTACCTACGACTTCCCTAACAGCTTGTTGCGGGTTTGGTACTCGAGCCGGTCAAAGACCGTCGTGTACACTAATGGTGGCTGGTGCACGTAAAATTTGTCGTGGCCGCAATGTCCTCCATGTCCACATCAAAAATTATACCTCTACGGGTCACCGAAACGGGAGAGCCATCCCTTCCGTAGAGGTTCAAAATTGTGATGGCATGTCTCCGGACCACATCTAGGGGTTTGTCCCAGACCTTCGCCAATTGCCCATCTGCGCAGCACTAGTGCGAGGTAAAACCCAACCATCCATCCATCCATCCATCTAACAGCTTGATTCATGCGGTGCTCTAAATTATTATAAGTGGGATTTTTACTAGGAATATACTAGACTAAAGTTTCCTTATATTTTAAAACTATAATTTTGTTCACATATTTTTATCATATTTAAAACGAAATGTTTATTTAAATATTTAAAAAAATCATTCACATTACTCGTCCACGTAAAATAGAATCTAGAATGGGTGGGGGAGGTATCGAAATTAGTTGGGCAGCAATGAGAGGTTGCGTTGTTTTAAGTAGCATCTTGGATGAATATTTTACTGCTATGAGAGTGAGAAAAGAAGCAAGGTCTATCCATAAATTAAATTGAAATTCATTTTTAGATCTTTTAATAAGGGTAAGATTGGATTCTGGTAATCTTAATGCTCATCTGTAGAATAGAGTAAGTCAAACTAAGTAAATGTATGTTACTCTTGACTATCTGCTAATATTTATTCAGAGGAACTTTACACTGAAATTTCGAATCTGTTTAACGAAAAAACATTTCAAAACACTCTCTCTTAAGACATTTTAATGCATAGGTAACATACCAATATTCGTCAATATATATATATATATATGTGTGTGTGTGTGTGTGTGTGTTCCCGTAAGGTGGAAACCGTGGACTTGAATGCCTATACACACCTTCTAAGCGCGGACGCTCAGAAACCGAGGACGTCCTCGTTTTCCAAACATGAGAAATTCGTATTGTATTGCGATATATAAGTATTATTTAGTACATTGACGACTTCTCAGGTGATTTTTTTTCGAGTCCTCAGTTTCCATAAAAGCAGCACATTTTTGTGTGTGAAGTGTGTAAACATTTTGAAAGGGCTTACACACCCAGGTCCTCGGTTGTGCGGTGAAAAACAGTATCCATTATTTTACTACGAGAGGCGGGGCGAAATTACTACGAGAGGCGGGGCAAAATTACTACAAGGTCAAAGGTTTACTACAAGTTTACGATTGGTTGAAGTTGAAAAATAGTAGTGTAGTATTATCATAGCATAACTAACTTGCGTTGCGATGTAATTTAAATCGAAGGATAATCATTCAACAAATGAAAAGGAAGTTGATTTGTATTATTCACGTACATATGTAAATTCATGAAATAACGAATTTATGCATTATTGTTTAGAATTTAGATATTATAAGAATATCATTATTATTGTTGAATGAATACAGGAATGAAAAGTTGTGAATGAAAGTTATTTTTGAAGGCATAATTAGATACGTCTATATATATATAAGAGCAGAGTCTGTGTGTCTGTGTGTCCGCTATAGAATCCTAGGCCGTTTCACCGAGCGGGACCAAATTTGGCTCGGTTAATGTTTACGACCCGAGAAAGACAACGCCACAAGCGATTTTACAAAATTCGCCCCCCAAGGGGGGGGAGGGGGGCAAAATGTAATTTCACAAAATCCTTCATATCTCAAACAAAAAAACAGATATCCGTAAAAATTTTCCTTTAAAATATAGCTAATACAAATGTCTAAAAATCAGTTTCTGGAATTTTTGAAATTCGGTCCCCAATGGGGGCGGGGGGGCAAAACGTGATTTCACATGCGTAAAACGTGATTTCGCATAATTCCACATATCTCAAAAAAGAAAAAAAAAATAGATATACGTGAAATTTTTGCTCTAAAATATAGCTAATGCAACTATCTAAAAACCAATTTCTGGAATTTTAGAAATTCAGCCCCCAGGTGGGGCCGCAAGGGGGGGGGCTATGGAGAAAAACAAATAGAAATACAGTTAGGCCGTTCAAAATTGGTACAGATAGGTTTTAAAGGCCTGCAAGTCGAATGGGGATATTTTCGATTGTGTAAAGTTATTAGGAGGGGCAAGAAGGGGGGGGAGGGGGGGCAAAAAATAAAAATAGTGTCAGATCGTTCAAAATTGGTACATAGAGGTTTTCGATACTTACAAATCGATTTCGGATATTTTTGAATTTGTAAAATTATTAGGAGGTGCGGGTAGGGGGGTGGGGCGGTAAGGGGGGGGGGCTATGGGGCAAAAATAAATAGAAATACAGTTAGGCCGTTCAAAATTGGTACAGATAGATTTATGAGGCCTGCAAGTCGAATGGGGATATTTTCGATTGTGTAAAGTTATTAGGAGGGGCGAGAAGGGGGAGGGGGAGGGGGGGAAAGAATAAAAATAGTGTCAGATCGTTCAAAATTGGTACATAGCGGTTTTCGATACTTACAAATCGATTGCGGATATTTTCGAATTTGTAAAATTATTGGGAGAGGCGAGAAGGGGGGGTGGGGCGGGAAGGGGGGCTAAGGGCAAAAACAAATAGAAATACAGTTAGGCCGTTCAAAATTCGTACAGACAGGTTTTAAAGGCCTGCAAGTCGAATGGAGATATTTTCAAAAGTGTAAAGTTATTAGGAGGGGCGAGAAAGGGGAGGGGAGAGGGGGGGGGGCAAAAAAATAAAAATACAGTTAGATCGTTCAAAATTGGTATATAGAGGTTTTCGATGCTTACAAATCGATTGCGGATATTTTCGAATTTGTAAAATTATTAGGAGGGGCGGTAAGGGGGGCTATGGGCAAAAACAAATAGAAATACTGTTAGGCCGTTCAAAATTGGTACAGATAGGTTTTAGAGGCCTGCAAATCGAATGGGGATATTTTCAAAAGTGTAAAGTTATTAGAAGGGCCGAGAAGAGGGGGGACAGAGGGGCAAAAAAAAAAAAATCTGGAGTGACTCCACTCGACTTTCCGAACATTGAGTAATTAACAGTTTTGTAGATAAAGTAAAGAAAGAGGAGTTGTTAAACAAACAAAAGCGAGAAAACCATAATAGAGTGTTTGAGCATTTTTCTCCATCTATTACACGATGTTTTATTTAACGCTACTGAACTTTGAGCCCATAGATCATAATGATAAAGAATTTTTCGTTGTGTCCCTGTAAAAACCTATAAATGCTAGATTCACCAAAATGCTTATAGTTAGTGCAACAGTGATTTATAATACTCATATAAATTTTCAGCTCAATTCAATAAGGCGTTTAGATGCTATCGTACTTTTAAAAATTTAGTCCCATAGGCCATAATGATAAAGAATTTTTCTTTGTGTCCCTGTAAAAAAACTGTAAGTGCTAGATTCACCAAAATCTATACAGTTAGTTCAACTGTGATCTATAACACGTGTAAAAATTTTTTGCTCAGATTAATAAGGCGTTTAGACGCTATCACACTTTTAAAAATTTGGCCCCATAGGCATAATGATAAAGAAATTTTCTTTGTGTCCCTGTAAAAAAACTATAAGTGCTAGATTCTCCAAAATCTATACAGATTGAGTATTTGTGACCTATAATATGTGTATAAATATTTTGCTCAATTGAATAAGGCGTTTAGATGCTTTTAAGATTTTGCTCCCATAGGCCATAATGATAAAGAATTTTTCTTTGTGTCCCTGTAAAAAAACTATAAGTGCTAGATTCACCAAAATCTATAGGGTTCGTACTATGGTGACTTACAATATGCGTACCAACTTTCAGGTTAATCGAACAAAGCGTTTAGACGCTAGCGTGTTCACTCACAGACATACACACATACATACACACAGGTTGGGCGATGGTGGAAAACGAGGACGTAATGTGAAAACCGCCAAACTGAGGACCTCATGAAATAATGACTTTTCCTTATATTTTTTTCAATGTTTACCATTCTAGACGATACTATATTATAAAACTGCTTTTAAAATGTTAGATATAGGCTTCCTTCAAGAATGTATTTTTGCAAGGCAACCGAGGACTCACACACACATTGTGAATATACCTTCCAATAGAGGACATTCTAGATGTGCAACTTAAATGATAAGAAAGGTTCATTGATTCTTAAATTTTGATATCTTTTTCCAACACATAATTACTTGCACGTTACACTTTGTAATTTCTAGTTAATAATAAACTATTTTGTGCTTGTTTTAAATACACGTGTTGTAGATGCGAATGTTTCTTAGAATGTGTCTTTTCAGTTTGAGTTTAAATAAATAATAACAGGTATAATTTCGCAATGTTATAGAAATGTTACAAAATATAGATTCTTAAAACGTGCATTAAATATTTTTTTAATGCTCAAAACAGCTAAAGACTTATTTTTGGTTCAGATCGATGAGGATTTTCGTTTCTTTTACGTTTTCTTTTATTAAAATTAAACAGAAGACTTTATGAGTTACGAAAATATGTGACTGATATGCAAGTTAAAAGAAAAATAAATAAATAAAAATAAAAATGTGTAAGTTTATATAATATTTAAATAGTCAATAGGAATGAATACATGCATGTATATGATTTAAAATATGATGTTTATGATTTAAATTTTTCCCAGTCTCTTTTCTAATAATATACACCTTTTTCTTTCAATAGTTCCAAGAAATTTTAATTAAAAAATATACGAAATCGATCAGTATATATGTTTCCTTGTTAGCACTGTGCACGTCGTACATGCTGATTGAAATAGATGAAAATTTAATTTGGTTTGCGAATCAGACACAATGTCTAGACACTTAAGTACTGCAGATTTTGTACACACACAAGAGATACAAGGGTGATGCATACACACCGACATACTGATGACCCTGCATACACATAGTATAAACGAGGACCATGTGTACACACATTCAAACCGTGGACTCTGTATACTCACAATGGAAACGAGGACCATGTGTACACACATTCAAACCGTGGACTCTGTATACTCACAGTGGAAACGAGGACCATGTGTACACACATACAAACTGTGGACTCTGTATACACACAGTGGAAACGAGGACCATGCACATATACATGCAAAACGTGGACTCTGTTTACACACAGTGGAAACGAGGACCATGCATATACACATGCAAACCGTGGACTCTGTATACATACAGTGGAAACGAGGACCATACGTATACACACACAAACTGTGGACTCTGTATACACACAGTGGAAACGAGCGCTATGTGTACACACATGTAAACCGTGGACTCTGTATACACATAATAAAAACGAGGACTATGCATATACACATGAAAACAGTGAACTCTGCGTAACAATGGAAACAAGGACCTTACGAGAATTTTTAATAAATTAAACCCGCATGCGCAAATATTATTATTATTATTATATTTATTTATTTATTTTTTATTTATCTATTTATTTTATTTTATATTATTTTTTGTAATCTACTAGCCAGATGTGTGAAGTTACTTTCAAATAAATCTCCAGAAAATATAGCAAAAATAAAAAAAAATACCATTATTAAAATTATGTGAATTTAAAGGCATCTTGAAAAGATTCAAAACAATAAAATGTTTTTGCCCATACCTTAAGTTTAAATCACTTTACATTATATTGTTGTTAATAATGGTATGGGTAAAACACCGTATTATTTTGTTTCTTTTGCAGAGCACTTAAATTTCAACTAATTTTTATCGAAGATAGCTTTTTAATTTTTATGCTATTTCCTTGCATTACGCAACCGTAAAATTTAAGTTATAAATTATGCAAAAATTATGTCTTCAACCTTATGTTGGTACAGTTAAAAATACTCTGTAAAAGTTATAATACTTATTACATATTTCATATTTTTTTATTCTAATTGTAATAGATTGTGTCTAATGTATTATGTCAATATATCCGTAAATTTCATTGCTAGGAACTGATTTACAACAGAGTATTTGGGGCACGTGCCTTTGAACACCAGACCAGTGTCCCCCCAAAAAAATCTTAGACATGTTTTGAAAGATTTCTTTAAAAATCATTAATATATATATATATAATCATTTGAAAATTTTCCTTGCATAAATCGTTTTAAAATTTTTCCCTAAGAATGACGAGCATTAATTTTAAGCTGAGTTATTTAAAACAGAAAACATCAAGGAAAGCTTTTATTTGCATATTTTTTAGTTAGGTTTTAAGATTTCTAAATTGAATTCCGCCATACTATTTAGATTTCTAAATGAAGGCATATTTGCACGTTATTTTAAGCGGTATTTTTAAATATATATTTTATGTTTATTTTTCTTAAATCAGAGCAAGGTCTTCATGGCTATAAGTGATCAAAGGCTCCCCAAACATCTAAATCAATCCCTCCTCATTTTATTAGCTTGTAAATCTCATGCATGTTACATGCTATATATAGATATAGATATTCCTCCTTTTGTGCATAATTCTTAAATAGTTCAATATATCAGCTTGAAATGTGGATGACATATTTATCAAAATTGTATTTGAATTTTATGATATCTTGATTTCAAGATTGTAAGTTGACATAAATTTACTTTTCTCTCAAAAGTAAGCTAAAGAAAAGGAAAAATTTAAATGATTTTAGAAAAGGTAAGTAAATGAAAGGTGCTGGCAAAATTATTATAGAGAGGTTAAAACTCGAATATTTCCAAAAATAATTTTTCTTTTCTTTTCTTTTCTTTCTTTTTTTAAATAAATATAATATACATACAATAGACCCTCAATGTGAATCTCAAGGGGATAAAAAATCTGTTCATGTTATCAGTATTTCATTCTATCAGTAACAAACCTTCATATGACTAAAGTAATCTTCATTTTGGTTGGGATTGTGAAAACAGTTAATGTTAATAGTAATTCACGTTAACAGTGATTACATTAACGAGGTTCGACTATGTATATATATATATATATGAACATGTAATATTAATGGAGTTTGCATTATAAAATCACTTTATGAAATTTTTATTAACCTGACGATGTCGATAATTTATAAATTAATATTTATATTTCTTGAAAAATTCTTTCATGGAAGGGAAAGAAACACGCAGATTAGTTTTATAACTGTATATATTTTTTAAAGTCTATAGTTTTCAAGATATTTAATAAAAACTAAAAAGTTCCCCCGTTTTTATGCTCCCCTTGTCGACTGCCCGCCGTCTGCTGGCGGGGACTTTTAGTGCGTTGTTCAGGACACATTATGACTGTGCCCATTTTCAGAGCTGCACGATATATATATATATTTCCGGTTTCTGAATCTTGATTTTCGCTATCTGAATTGGTACTCAATACGCCATTTACCCCTACTTGCCTCAATTTATTAACAACATTAAAAGTAATATTGCTATATTAGCCTGACATAAGTCCTTCGTACCTAATTATTGCTTAAGTTGAAATTATTTGACCAGAACACTTTTAATTACAGAGTTTATTTGATTTTGCTATTGCAAAAAAGCATTTTTCAAGAAAATATGATATTTCATATCCCTATTATTTCTAAACTGTTGATCATAGAAAGAAAACCTTATAGACATTTTTGTTCGAAATTTAGTTTTATTAAATTTCCTTAGGTTTGATTTATTATGAAGGGATGGTGTTTTATGTTTAATAAGTTTATTTCTCTCATGGTTTTTTCCGTTTCATAAATTTATTAGGAAATAATTGGTGTTTGAAGTTTAATATGTTTAATTCTTTCCTGTTTTTTTTTTTTTCCCCACATCATAAGTTTGTTTCTATCTTGTTTTTTTCCACATATTAAATGAAATATTTTTCAAGTCTTTTAGGTGACATCGGGCATTGCCTGCTGTAAATTTTTAGCAGTTTGCATACAGCATGAGAGACATATCACCTATTTACATATAATATTCATTCAATTCCCATGAAAAGTAATGAATATGTATGCTTCGATATCAAGTTGCTTATTTTTTCGTTTCGCCAACTTCATTCATTTTTTATAGTTATTCGTATGATACTTGGTTTCATATAATGTAATGTTTGAAAAGGTTTTCAATATATATATATCTATATCATTATATAAAGCGCAAAAAATTGTTTGTTTGTGGAGGGTAATCTCTGAAACTACTGAACCGATTTAAAAACTTCTTTCACTGACCGAAAGCTACAGTGTGCCATATTGTTATAGGCTATATTTAATTTTAATAAAATAAATTTTAGTTTAAAATCTGAGCATTTTAATTAAAATCCCCATAGAAGCCGTAATAGAAATGGAAATAATGAAATATTAAAAAAATTAGCTGCTGCCAACATAAAAGAAACATTTACATATTCATTTCGTTTTTAAAATATCTTGACGTGAAAAGAAAAGAAATATATTTGCACGTGCATTAAATTGAAATTCATATAAAGCTTTTTTAATTGTTAAACTTACACGTTAAATCTGACGTCATTATAGAATTAAAAGTGTTTATTTTTCTAATAATTTAATTTGATATGATATGATATAATATCTAAGCATCAATGTTTAAACCACGGAGTCTTTATTACTCCGTGGTTTAAACTGATGTGTGTAAACGAAATTGGAATTTAAAAATAAATAAATAAATAAAATAAAATAAAATAAGAAATTCTATTTTATAATATTATTTATTTTAATTTATAATTGTTGCCAAAAAGATTTACGAATTAATTTATTTTTAGACATAATAAAATATATTTTCACACGAACAATAATATAAAAAGTGAACTGGATTTTTTGTAAAAAAATAATAAAGATCGAGGAAAATTATTTCCCCATTTTAATCCCCATATTTAGATATAGATATGTATTAGTTATCATGTGCATCCGTTAGATTAAATTGTTTTTGTTATAAAATTGATAAAATTGGAATTTTAAATTTCAAAACTCTAGAAAAAAAATGGCAAATTTCCATATTCGATTGAAAACATAAACATTTCATTTCAAAGGATGATATTTACACAATAAACATCCAACTAATAAACTAATTAAAAGGGTAAGGATAAATATTCTATCATAATTTGAAGTCAAACTTGTTTTCAAATGTCTAAATAAAGTATCTGATATAATATACTAATATGTTGCAGCGGAATAGATTTGATATCCGTCATCCTTGGCAGAAAAAAAAAATATCGCCAAATTATCTGGCGAATATAATTTAATTCCTTTCAAAAATCATGGTTATTTTAAAAACTTACATTAAGAGTGTAACGAATAATATGAAACAATATTTCGTACAATACATATTACGAAAATATACATCTGGCATGTATATTTTCTTATTACGTTTTTGATCGCCAAATACAAAAAACGCCAAGGGTGACAGTTTTGAAATTTAAAATTAAAATTTTGTCAATTTGACAGCAAAATAACTCAATCTAACGCATGCATACAATAACTAATACATATCTATACCCAAATATGAGGATTAAAATCGGGAAATAATTCTTCTAGAATTTTAATTAAATAAAAAAAAAAAAAAATCCAATGAGCGATTAACATGGAAAATCTTTTTCTTGCATCCACGGGCGGTCAGTTATGTCATACTTCGATTGCGTATTGAGATGTTTAAATTTATTTGGCTACTATTTTTAGCAACTAACAGTTATGGCAAGTAGCTCAATATACATAGCGCATACAGCCATTACTGAAATGTAAATAGCATTTAATTATTTGAGTTACATTATGTTAACTGGAAACCTATTTAATATACCTATGCTCTATAGCTATACTAATATAAAAAAAAAAGAAAGGTTTATATGCATATGTAGAGAACGATCGCTAGAACTAAAAAGCCGATTGCTTTTTTTTTTTTTTTTTTTTCCCTTTCAATAATCAAAAGTTACACTGTCTCTCTCTAAGTGCTAGAAGCTATAATAAATTTTGGTAAAATAAATTTTTAATTAAAATTTTCAATATTTTAATTGAAAACAAAGCATAGATTTGATATCTATCGTCATTGGCGATTTTTGTATTTGGCGATCGAAAACGTAATACGAAAATCTGTATATTATCGTAGTAAATACGAGATGTATGTGTTTACTTCAATTACCCTACTACCGTAGGTAGTGGAAGTATTGTATAGGTTTTGGCAATTGGTCAGTGTGTGTGTATATGTGCACGTGTGTGTGTAATCTTCTGGCTGTCATATCTCCAAAACTAATAAAAATAGAACTACTAAACTTCACAAGTGATTCAGGTCTGGTGTACAGATAAATTTTCCAAATTTTCGTGAAAATTAAAAAACCGGAATTGGGTCATCGAAAACCAGAAATGGGACCCTAAGCCCATATTCAAAAACACCTCTAATGATTTTCTTCAAAGTTGCTATATAAATAACATATTAGATGCCCTTTCGATTGAAAAGTTGCTTAGTTCAGGAAAATTGATAGGCGTCCTCTATAAACAGCTCAATTTCAGACTTCGCAAGTGCGTTCCTTTAAAAACGCCTGTACGGATTTTTTTCAAACTCGCCATGTTAACTTCCTATTAAATATCCTTTTGTATGTAATTATTGTTTTTAGGTCAATAATTGAGTATGTTAAGTTTTGGTAAAAGTTGGTATCTCAAAAACGGCTCTAACGTATTCTTGAAAATTTTTTCTTTAATCCAATTTAGATAACCTTTCTCAAGTATTACGTGCTTATTACAGGAATATTAACGGTCATCCTGATTAGGTAGTTCAGTTTTAGATCTCGGAAATTCGTGTTTAAAAAAATAACTATCTATTTTTTCCCCTTATATTTTAACTCGCTATGCAAACTCTGTTGTATGTGTCTTTATACGTGTATCAAGTTTCTCTTACTCGAAAATCTCAAAAAATGCAAGTAATATCTCCAAAAAATTTTATATATTACGTGTAATAGTGGGTAATGGAAGTCGTGTGGTTGTTTCACACCAGATTCTGTAATAGTATATATTGTACGAATATTGTTTCATATTATTGATTTCTCCTTTAATATACATTATTAAAATAATAATCAATTATGGAAAAAATTAAATATATTTGCGAAATGAAAAAATAAATAATAATTAAAGCTATTATGACGTCAATTTTATCAAAAACATTTTCATGTCATAGGTTTATTGTTCAATATTTTTTATTCATGAGTAAAGTAATGTTTCTTTTTATGAAATAAATCTATATATATAAAAATGAATTGCTGTTCGTTAGTCTCACTAAAACTCGAGAACGGCTGAACGGATTTATCTTATCTTAGTCTTGAAATGTTCGTGGAGGTCTAGGGAAGGTTTAAAAGGCGAGAAAAAATCGAATAATTTCCGGGAAAACCCTAAAAACAGCCCTTTTCTATTTCCCATACAAACGTTTTCTAGAGTCAATTTGAACTTTATTGCTATTCAATAAAGTTTAGGTGTGTTCCTAACGGCTGATGGCTGAGCTACAAAAATTTGCATGTTGATTCGTAATGACCTCCCCTGATGCACCTCGAAGCCGGATTTTCGAATTTTGTTTTAGTTTTCTTTTAATTAATTAAAATGTTAAAATAAAAACCTTCTAATAACTGATAAATTGGCCATTTAATTTTAATCCTTAATTTAATTGTTGCCAAAAAAAATTATTCTTTTTTGGACAGAAAAAAAGAAAAAAAAAAACGTGAACAATAAAAATTACATTTATTTAAAATATTTAATTTTATTCCTTAATTTAATTGTTGCCAAAAAAATTATCATTATTTTTTCGACGGAAAAAAAAAAAAAAAAAAAAAAAAAAAAAACGTGAACAATAAAAATTACATGTATTTAAAATGAGGAAAGTAAATTAAAAAAATTAGAAATATCAGTCGTATCGTTACAAATAAGATACCAAATGAAAGATGCAATTTTTGTGAATCCAACGGATTAAACAGCTTATCGATCGGACAATTAGATTTTTTAAAATTAACTAATGTATGTATTTTATAAATTTTCTTTCACAAACACAAACGTGTAGTATACAGGTACAACACTAGACCAAATCGAAGTTCAAATTTCATCAATATTTAAATAAATAAATGAAAATAAAAATATGCTTAATGGGAAATATATATAACCATTAAAAGTTTAGTTGTCTAAAATATGTCAGAAATAGCGCTCATAGCATATTGTTACAAGGTATTAAGTCTTATTTTTACAAGGGATAAAATCTAAAATGGTGACAAAAATTCAAAAGTCGCCAAAGAGAGCTATATTAAGGCGGTACTATGATCATGCTTACAAACCATGAATACTAATAACCACAAAAAATTAATTGTCTCATGCAACAGACGTAGCCGGTCATAGCATATTATAATATTTAGCGTGAAATTGTTATCATTTTTATGGTTGATCGGGGATAAACAAAATAAACATAGGAAATAACGTAAAAGCAAATATTATGTGCACCACGTATAGTGTTGTTCATATGTAACTGGGATTCAAATATAAAAGGGATACTTCATTTTTTTTTTTTTTTCGATACTATCTATTTCGAAACTGTTATCTAATAAGGACTTAATGCAAGCCTATTGGTAAACCATTGTCTCAGGTAATAGGGACAAGCGCCCGAGTTTTAGCGGATGACCAAATCGCTACCGAAGGCAGCAGGGATCCGAAGCGAGCTTTTGAGCAATTTTAGTATTTTATTTTATTTTTATAAAGCTATATAGAAAAGAGTTTCCTTTAAATTTAGTGACCAGCGAAGCGGGCAAAGCCTGCTAGTATATATATATATTGAATCGATTAATCGTTTCTAAACTTTTAATCTTTCCTTTTTACTAATGTTCGTTTGGCAACCTGTATAATTATACTATGTCTGTAAGTAATGTTTAACATGTGAATTGCTTAAATTACTTATTCCTTGTTTAAATTTTGGTTTGTGTTATTGATTAATTTAAATTCCTTTTTTATTTAATTCAGTTTTCTTTTTCTTATTTTTTGTTTTGTTGCAAGATAGAGACTTGAGCTGTATATTGCTGGAATTAGCTATACAGGTTTACGAAATCTTGCATGTGCTGATAGAAATGCAAGTTTTCTGACGAGTACATTTCTATTTTTCAGCATTTAAAATTCCAATTTTCAACTCATGAATTCCATTTTTTTTTTCCTTTGAACTGAACTCTTTGGTGATTTTATCCTTTTTCTTTTCTCTCAAATGTTGACTGTTACTAATAATTCATAGTTTTTGTATATTCTCTCATCGTTAGGCTTTATGTGTTATGTTAGTGTCATTTCTCTTCTGCGTAAGTACTTTAACTTGTTTTTACTAATCATTGGTACTTAAATTAAATTAATACTGTGACTAATTTTAATCGAAATAAATCTCAATTAAAATTTATTTTATGTTGGTATCTTCATCTATCTTTTGTCTGCTGAGTGTTACAACGGTACTAAACAATTAAAATTATATATATATATATATATATATATATATATATATGTATATGAGCTGAACTTTCATATATATATATATATATATGCTTGACTATTAATTTAGTTCTTATTTTATTCTATGTTAGAGTGTGAGTGACTGATTATTTACTGCTGCGAGAAGGACGTTGTTTATTTAAAAAGTATTCTAAAAAATGCCCTTATTTTAGAGTATGGATGTAGTCAGTTTATTTAGCCGTTTTTATGAATAGGTTCTAAAAGCAAAATATTATATATATATATATATATATATATATATTAATAGGAAATCAAAGTATTAAAAAATGTCACTATAAAATATATGGTATTTTATGTTAATAAATGAAATATAATTAAATGTATCATAGCAAACAGTCATAAATAGATATTAAAGGATAATATCTGATTCTAAAAATTGAAAATAAATAAATAAATAAAATAAATATTCACTGTGTAAATAATGGCAAACAAAATAGTTTACTTTAAAAAAGATTTTATTTATTTATTTTTTCTTGATTTATAATTTTAAAAAAATATTTTATAAAATGTTCTAATACTGAAATAGTGAAATATTTTGATTCAAAACTACTCAAAAATCGCGTGAAAAATATGGGAAAATGTAGTCGTTCAATTATTGCTTTATAATATAACTCACCCCTAAAATAGTATTCAGTCCAATAAATTTATGTGTGTAAATTTTACAAATCGTTTAATTTGAATAAATAAATAACATGGTCTGGCTTTCACACCACTTTCTCTTGCCTTGCATTTGTATAAAAGCAGATTATTACAATTTATCTATCTGTCTATCTACCTATTTTTTCCATCTCTGTCTCCCTTTATATATAAATAATCTCCTAACTCCCAAAAATCCTCACTCCTCAGGACTAAAAACTGTACTAATTTTTAAATTTTGTAGATTTTAGTTTTTTTTTTTTTTTTTCCCTTTACATTTACATTTCTGAATTAGAATTTTTATGCTATAAAAGTTCAAATATGATAGTGATATAAATAATTATGTAAAATATGCATAATATTAAAATTAAATAAATAAATAAATAAAGATAAATAAATGCAGGAAGTTTTATATTGTGTATGTATAAATATATATAAATTTAAGTTACCCCTCTCTCTCTCTCTCTCTCTATATATATATATATATATATATATATGACCTCTGGTATAATTGACTAGTGCATTTAAAATAAAATATTATTATATTTAGAAATAAAAATAAAACTTTTTTTTTCGGTCATTAAATATTCGTTATTTTTATTTGTTTATTTATTTGTTTGTTTATTTTTTCAAACTAAATGAGACCTAGATTTGAATTAAAATCGCCTTACCTTTTCTTATGATATTTAGTATCTAAAATATCACCATTGAATTAAATACTATCTTGATTTTTTTTCCTGGGAGTCTTTACTGTAAATTTCATTGTTTACATTTATTGTAATGTATGGATTTCTAGCAGTCTGCTGTATAAATAGACTCCGAGAACGTCAGAAGAAAGTATTGATTCGTTTTTAATTTAATGATAGGTTAAAGCAACCCTGGAATAATGTGAATAATATTTACACGTAATTATAAATTATAACTGTTTTTGATTAATATTTTGGAAGCTTTACCTCCTTTTCGCAAAGACAATTATCCCTTCCCGTCCCAAGAAGCGCAGTTCAGGTGAGGGTTGAGATGTCGAGCAAGTTGTACATTTTCTGGCACCTGCGAGAGCAGTTGAAATACACTGTGCACGCAATAGCCTCCCCCTTATCAATTATAGGTAACTTTCACTATGATTTTAATAAAATGTAAGTGGTAGTCGTACAAAGTCCCATATAAATAGGTTGCATGATGATATAAAAACAACCATTTTCTTCACTCTGCCCCCCCCCCCCCCCTCCAGCAAACCATCCAGATACGTGTAATACCAGCTCTAATTTTCCTTAAACAGTAAGTTGTATATACACTTTTTTTTTTAAATCAATAATAGGGTTCTTTAAAGAAGAAAATATTTTATTTCCATCTGCGCCTCCCTTGATCCCCAGGTTGTTGTCATTCTCATTGTTGTCACACTCATTGTGATCTTCATAAAAAGTAAGTGATGGTTGTAGAATATATCATTAAAATTGGTAAAATAATGATATAAAAAATCATTTTATTTTCCTTTGCAACCCCGTCTTTAACCCCCCACCCCCACCCCCAAATATGTCTGGCACTTACTGTAATTTTTTTACAAATTGTACGTGATTATACAATGTTTCATTAAAATCAGTAAGAAGGTGATTAAAAAAAAAACAATTGTTTTCTTTCAATCTCCTCCTAGTCCCTCCTTCTTCACCAGGTATGAACTAAATGAATGTTGTACCAAATCAATTTAAATTTCTAAAAATAAAATCTGTAAGGCAGTTTTTAAATTTATTATTTGATATTTATTATTTTTCGATTTGCGAATTGAAAAAGTGCCCTTTTTCCGGAATTCCTCTGTGATACGCAGACCTCTTTAATTTTTCATAAACAAGAAGTGATATTCATATAAAATTTCTTATAAATGTGAAGCGGTGTAATTTAAAAACAATTATTTTCTTTCTCTCTGCCCCTCTTCCAATCTAGGTATATATAACACTTACAGTTTTTTTTTTTTCATTAAATAGGGGATAGTTGTTCAAATTTTAATTAGAATTGATAACATTATGATAATTAAACATTTTTCTCTTCTGTCTTCCACCCATAGCTGCCTCAAGATATATAATAATCAGCATAAAATTTCCTAAACATTAAGTGATATTTGTAATAAATTTTATTACAATTAAAAGAACAGTTGTATAAAACATCTATTGTCTTTCCTCCTCTTTCAGCCCCCCCCTCCCACCCCTTCTCCAGTCATATGTAATCCTCACTGTAATTTTTTTAGTAACAGTAAGTGATATTTACACAAAATATTAACAAAAAATCAATAATAAGATGGTTAAAAAAAAAAAAGATTTTCATCTGCCCTCAGGCCTCCTGTCATCCTCCACTACATGTCACTCACTGTAATTTTAATTAAAATAAAATGCTATCTATACAAATTTTCACATAAATAGTTAATATGGTGTTATAAAATCAATTAGGTTTCCCCTCTGCCTCCCCCCCCCTTCCAAGATATGTGTAAGAAAACTCACTATAATTTTTCTCAAGCAGTAATTGGTATTTATACAAATTTTCATTTAAATCGATAATAGTTTGCTTTAAAAAATATTTTATCTCCATCCACTTCCCTCCTGGTCCTCTCTCCTTGGTATATATAATGCTTATTGTTATTTTCATAAAGTGTAAGTGATAGCCATATAAAATATAATTAAAATCTGTAAAATGTTGATACAAAAAAAAAAAAAAACATTTTATTTTCCTCTACCCCGTTAGCTCCGTAATTATGTGTAATACTTATTGCATTTTGTTTTTTATAAATTGTATGTAATTATACAAGGTTTCTTTAAAATGGGTAAGAAAGTGGTGTAAAACAATTATTTTCTTTCAATCTGCTCCCCACCCTCAATTTTCCCAAAGTATGTGTAATCCTTACTTCTTATCTTCCTTTAGTACTAAAGTAGTGTAGTACCAGTTTAATTAAGATTACTGAAAATGTAATACAAAAGTCATTTTCTTTAAAGTCATTATTTGATATTTATTGTTTTTGTGACTTGCAAAGTGTAGAAGTGGCCTTTTCTCCAGCGCCCTTTTTTCTAGGATCCTTTTAACACACTCATTAACTAATAATTTTTCTTTTTCACTTTCAAGAAATTTTTAATCGTTTACTTAGTACTTTTTTTCAAAAAAGTTATTTAAAAGTACTTTAATATTTCGCTTTATAGTTTAATTGTGGATAAAGTACTTATTCATTTTCCGTATTTTTAAACTCAAAAATATAATATTACAAAATCTATTCTTGAGAAACTAGTACCAATTACCAATTTAATTTTTGTGAATTTCTTGAAAGTAAAAAAGGGATTTATTAAAATGCGTGTTAATGAGCAATTCTAGAAACTAATTCCCCCATAGAATAAATAACATGGGTTTTGTCTGTTTTCTATAAGAAATAAGTTGGAAGCACATTAAAAAAAAAAAGAAGAAGAAGAAGCATTTGGTTATATGGCCTGCCGCTTGCATCAGAATTTCCGATCCTCAGGCAAAGAATTTGCCTCAGGCAACATAAATTCTTTAGAACATGTGGTCAACACATTTCCACTATATACAGAAAAACGTTTAAAATTGAGGACTCCCGCGTCTCTTGTTCTTTTCGAAAAGTGATTAGCGCTGCAGGATATATCAGGTTTTTTTTCTTTCCTCTCCTAAGCAAAAATTTGAAAAAGTGTCCATACCAAGAGAAGTTTCTCTAACACTTTAGCGAAATGCACATAATTAATGAATCAGAAAATATTTTCCCCTAATTATTGTAATTATTATTATTATAGATTTTATTAATTTATTTACTTGCTGAAGATTCCTTGAAATAAAAGCAAGAAGCTATTTAACAAAATAAATAAATAAAATAAAATAAAATAAAATAAATAAAAATAAAATTGATAAACACAGAAATCCTTAAAAATTTAAATTTCTTTTTAAAATTTTTCGATGTTTCACTATGTTGAGCCCTGAGGTTCAAATATGTAGACCTTACATTACTAGCTTCCTAAATTATCACCTGCAAAAATCAAACCTTTTTGTTGTCTATTATGCCAATGTTCTTACGTAAATACCATAGAATAAATTTTACGTAATTATTATTACTTCGGGTCTAAAGAGAATAAGAAATTTCAGTCATCATATATGAAAGTCATTGTACTACGCAAACATATCACAATAAGTTTAATCATAAATTAAATGATACTATTTGCAACTTTTAATTTGTAAAATATGAAAAGAAAAAAAAAAGTTTATATTTATTTATAATATAACTACATATATATTAAAAAAAAAAAAAAAAAAAAAAAAAAAATCGATTATATATATATATTTTTTTTTTTAACTTACGAAAGAATAAATTACATTTGATATACGGATTTGTTAGCTACGGGACAAGTTTAATTCATACAAGCTTTCATTTTTCATTTTTATTTATTTATTTATTTATTTTCGAACACACAATGCTGCTAATTTTTCGAAAAAAGAATGTTCATGTAGTGAAATGTGATAAATTTATTTTTTTAATTAAAAGGGTAATTTCAATTCGCCCTGCAGCTAATGGAATTTGAAGATCTAATGCTGCTAAAGCAAATGCAATCAGACATGTAACTGCTGGCTCGATAAAAGCGTACAATAGAGATGTGCAAAATCATAGTTATTTTACAAGGTCGAAGAATCATAATCTATCTTACTACTCTACTAAAAATACCTGCTGCTGAATTTGCACGTAATTTTGATGGAAAGGCTTGAAATCAACATTTGTACGTATTCAAATTAATATATTTAAAAAAATAATAATAACAATAATAATAATGATAAAAACCTGTAAACATATAAAGGGCAAAGGGATCCCAGGAAAAAGGGCACCCGGAGAAAAGGGCACAGGAAAAAAGGGCACTTTTCCAATTCGCAAATCGCAAAATAATAAATATCAAATGAGGAATTTAAAGAAAGACTTTCATATTATATTTTTAGAGATTTCAATTGATTTGGTACAACATTCATTTAGTATATACCTGGGTGAAGAAGGGGGGGGGGAGGATAGGACCAGATCGAAAGAAAATAATTGTTTTTTGTATCACTCCACTTACTGCTTTTAATGAAACTTTGTATAATCACGTACAATTTGGGGAAAAATTACGACATGTGTCAGATATATTTGGGGGGGAGGATGTAATAGGGGTGGGACAGAGGAAAATAACATGATTTTTTTTATATCACTACTTTAATGATTTTAATGATATATTCTATATTTATCACTTGCTTTTTAAGATCACAATGAGTGTATTATATACATGGGGAGAGCAAGGGTGGCGCAGATGGAAATAAAATGTATTCTTCTTTAAACTAACCTAATATCGGTTTTAAAAAACTTTGTGTATTATACCACTTACTGTCTAAAAAAAATTACAGTGAGTGTTACACATATCTGGGGGGGGGGGGAATTGCTAAGGGAGGGGATAAAAAAGTGGTTGTTTTTACATCACCATGCTACCTATTTATATGAAATTTTGCATGACTTATCACTTACATTTTATTAAAATGATAGTGAAACTTATCTACAGTTGAAAAAGAGGGTGGGGAAATGGGTGTCAGGTGAAAACAAAATATTCTTTTTAAACAACATTTGTAATCGATTTTTCATGAGCATTTTGTGTAAATATCACCTACTGTTAATGAAAATTTATAGTGAGGTTACATATGTCTTGGCGCGCGGGGGGGGGGGGGGGGGGGGCAATGCTGCCAGATTGAGGGAAATTTTTATTTAACACCCACCACTAAATTTTAATTGAAACGGTTTCCTAATATTTTCGAAACATCTTTAACCGAAATCGTCTATGTAATTAGTTAATCGATACAAATAAAATTTAACGGTGGATGTTGAATAAAAATTTCCCTCAAATCTGGCAGCACTGGGCGGGGGGGGGGGGGCGCACCCACAGGTAATGGAAAACACCATTAAACAATGGGAGGAAGAAATACAATTTATTAAAATCACACAATCAACTGATTGGGAGGAAAATCATATTTCATTAAATTCATTTTTCCAGCTGAGTGAAAATAATGCCTGGACCGGGAGTCGAACCACGGATCTTTGAGCTATCCAGGCCGACAACCGGTGGGGTTGATTTTCTTCCCAATCAGTTGATTGCGTGATTTTAATAAATTGTATTTCTTCCTCCCATTGTTTAATGGTGTTTTCCATTACCTGCGGCTAATTCTGTCGAGCTATCTACGTGATAGACCAGATGTTTCTGCCTAAAGGTTGTCTGAGTGAATAATGCCCACCGGTTGTCGGCCTGGATAGCTCAGTTGGTAGAGCGTTGGCCTTGTAAGTCAAAGATCCGTCGTTCGACTACCGGTCCAGGCATTATTTTCACTCAGTTGAAAAAATGAATTAAAAAAATATGATTTTCTTCCCAATCAGTTGATTGTGTGATTTTAATAAATTGTATTTCTTCTTCCCATTGTTCAATGTAGTTTTCCATTACCTGCAGCTTATTCTGTCGAGCTATCTATATGATAGACCAGCTATTTCTGCCTAAAGGTTGTCTGAGTGAGTAGTGCCCATCGGTTGTCTGCCTGGATAGCTCAGTTGGTAGAGCGTTGACCTTGTAAGTCAAAGATCCGTCGTTCGACTCTCGGTCCAGGCATTATTTTCACTCAGTTGGAAAAATGAATTAAAAAAATTATGATTTTCTTCCCAATCAGTTGATTGTGTGATTTTAATAAATTGAGACAATATTAATGGTAGCACAACTCCACAGACCACGAAATTTCAATTTAGAAATTTTTTGTTCAAGAATCCATCAACCGTGAATATTCATTTAAAATAGGTTGGAGTGTACAGGTTGATTGAATTTTTCACAAACCATCTTTGTGAAAAAGGCCAGAGCCAGGAATCGAACCCGGGCCCTTCCGCTTAACGCACGAATGCTCCTCCACGGAGCCACTCTGGCTGTTATCCAGCCTAGCATTTCTCACATAACAACCGTTGGCAAGGTCATCGTCTTTGCAAAAGCAGATGTAACAGGTGAGGCAATATTAGTGTAGCACAACTCCATAGACCACGAAATTTCAATTCAGAAAATTTTTGTTCACGAATTTATCAACTGTGAACATTCATTTAAAATAGGTTGTAGTGTAAAGGTTGCTTAAATTTTCATAAACCAACTATGTGAAAAAATGCCAGGTCAGTCAGTGTGTCTCAGTGGAAGAGCATCCGCGCGTTAAGCGGAAGGGCCCGGGTTCGATTCCCGGGCTAGCACTTTTCTCATAGTTGGTTTATGAAAAATTTAATCAACCTTTACACACCAACCACTTTTCACAATAGCTGCTTGTAAAAGATATGTTTTCAAAATTATTTAAGGGGTTCTAAGGGGGAGAGAAAAGAAGAATGATGTTATGATATGAAAAACATTATTTCGTTTTTCTCTGCACCTTTATCGCCAAATATTTTCGAAGCATACGTGTATTTTGCAAGTAGCAATTGTAAAAAATGCGAAAAAAAAAATGGCACTTTTCTTCATTTCTGCTTCTAAAACACATGTCATGCTAAACATCAACAACAGCGTAAGTTTTTTTATTTCTACATGGGGGAGGGAAGGATGCAAAATGGACATATTAAAGAAGAATTTCCTTTTTGAATCACTTTTATACAGATTTACATTGAATTTTTGGGTACAAACTTAGGAAAAGAAAGAGACTGATACTTTTTATAAAACATTACAGTAAGAATTACGTAAGCAATATTTCTGCAAAGTTTCATTAGATCGACAACAGGGTAGTAAACATATATATTCTTTCTATGTATCCCTTAGCCCTCACCAGATAGTGTGACCCTCTCTGCAATTTTTGATAAACAATAAGAGATATTTATATACAATTTAATATAAATATAAAGCAAAGTGATTTTGAAACAATCATTTTCCCTCATCATCTTCCCCCCTTCTATGTATATGTAATACTCTTTGAAATTTTTCACTAAAAGTAGGTAATAGTTGCTGAAATTTTAATTAAAATTGGCAACATTGAGATATTTTTGCAATCATCCCCCCCCCCATATTTATAAAAAGAAATTTATTAAAACGCAAAATATAGGGATATTAACCCATTTTCGGCCAAGCCCAGAAATTTTATAAAATGTGGTATTATTTTCATTGAAATGTGTTTAAATCACATTCATTAAGACACAAAAATTATTTCGTGCATGAAAAAAAATATTTTATTTAAGAAATAAAATGATGCATATTAAATGAAATAAATTTAAGCAAAATTTTAAGTCTTTTGCATGGCATTTGTTTTATTTTTATTTTATTTACAAAACTTACAAATTTAATTCATTATAAAAACATATATGATTAATCTTGAATCGAATAATTATAGATTTTCAAAAAGCTGAATTTGTCAATAATCGTTTAAAGTGTGAAAACTAGCGTATTTTGAAAATTTCTCAACAGAAAGTGTTTAATCCAATTGAATTACTAATATTTTGTAGATGTCTTCAGAACGTTTAAAAATAACAGTTAAATAAAATTTATACGTCACAGTGATAACAGTAAAATATTTATTGAAATGGTGCGTTTACGCATCTTTGGCAGAAATTGGATTAAACATTCATTTTCTCTCCTTCAGTACTCCTGCCCCCCTCCCCAAGACATATTTAACCCCATTATAAATTTTCATGAACCTTAAGTGATATTTACTGAAAATGACCATGAAAAATTGGTTATAAGTGTTGTTTAAAAGGATTCTTTCCTTTTTCATCGCCCCCCCCCCCACGTAAACATTTCCCCCCTTTTTCTACAACATATAACTTTTACTATTACGTATTTTAGTAAAAAGTATATGATAAGCCTTGCAAAATTTCGTATAAATAGGTAGCATGATGATATAAAACCCACATTTTTTAACACACCCTTATCAACTACCCCCCCCCCCCCCCCCAAATATTTGTAACACTCAGTGTATTTTTTTTTTTTTTTTTTTTTTTTTAAGTAGTAAGTGGTATATACACTTTTTTTTATCGATATTAAGGTAGTTTAAAGAAGAATATATTTTATTTCCATCTGAACCCCCCTTGCCCCCCACAAATGTCTAATACACTCATTGTGATCTTCATAAAAAGTAAGTGATAATTATAGAATCTCCTTATATTATGAAAATTTGTGCGCATCTGTGTGTGTGTGTGTCTCTCTGAAAAACGCGTTGTAATGGGTTTGTCTCCGGCTCTAATGATCGCAGCGTCTTGATACCGGTGCCATTAGACGCAGAATTTCTTCATCTCGACGTATTCACTAATTGTTAATTGATGCGACCCTAATTAGAGGAGATATTAATTTAAACGTCGACCTATGTCTGATGAAAAAACGATTTAAAATGCCAGGCGACCGTCATTTTCATCCGGAACCGCGTACCTCAAAAGAAAAAGCAGAGAGAGAAAATTTCGTGGGTTTTTGTAAAGCGATCCTACGTGAACGGTTCGGGATATTGAAAATACACCTGTACCACGAGAAAGAGCATTTATTAGCGATTCTTACGGTACTTTTTTTTTTTTTAATACGGATTTATTATATTTTTAAAAAAAGTTTTAAAAAGGGTCCAAAATTTCTCTTTTTCTCGATCAACTTTTTTGAAACGTCCTGTACGACTGAGTAACTCTTCCATTTCTTAACAACTGGTATATTTTCAAAGCTCATTTAATCCTCTTTCGAACCATATAGACATTTTAACAAAATACGGATTAGCGATCCATATTTTTAAATTTTACGAAACATCGATTTTTTCACAAAACATTTTATAACTCAATATCTTTTAGAGATAAATCATTTCTTTTTTTCTTTTTATGTATAAACCTGAATTAGAAGAATTATATCTCAAAAGATTGAGACATTATTTCAAAAACTGAATGAGTTATAATTTTTTTTAATTTTAGGCATTAAACCATTGAATACCGCGAGCTTGATCCCGTAATAAGTCCTTTGCGTTCGTTGTGGGTTACCGTTACCATGACAACCCATTCACAGAGAAAACCATATCTGGCGAAGAAAGAAACCTTTTAGCAATTGCGATCACGTGTTTTTTCTACTAGGAACAAAAATTGCAAACTTCAAAATGCTTCAATTTTCTTCAAAATTCTTTCAAACTTACTGTGCACGGTTAACAGCACAAAGGATAGTTACAGTTCAAATTTCATCGATTTTGGAAAAAAAATTACATTTTAATTGCAAATTAAATTTTATTCTAATACGCGTATTTCAAATTCGAATTATGATTAAATTATTTTTAATACATCATTCGAAAGATATTTTAAAGTTCTTTTACTTTATTTAAAGTGGAATTCGAGATTTACACGTTTTGAGGTTTCCTGAATCGGTTTTCTTTTGTATCTCAGCTACTAATTAAAATAATTTCATAATACATCATTAGAAAGCTTTGTTGATTTGGAATCGAACAGTAAATTACAGAAATTTCTACCGCCAGACGGAGCTGTAATATTTTAAAATTTCAATATTTCAAATTATAATTATGATTAAATTATTTTTTAATACATCATTCGAAAGATATTTTAAAGTTCTTTTATATCATCGAAAGATTTCACCAGATTTACACGTTTTGAGGTTTCCTGATTAGGTTTTCTTTTGCATCTCAGCTAATTGAGTTAGACCGTTCAAAATTGGTATATGTAGCCATGTAGGTTAATTAGGACTGGCTGAAAGGGTGGGGAAGAAATAGGCGTGCACCGAGCGCGTATCCCCTAACTTGTGTTCGCGCAGCGCGCACGGGACTGCTCAGCCGAAAGCAGTGGGGACCCGGTCCGACTTTTTACCTGATGATAAATGATTTTTTTATTTTCTTTTCTTAAGAATAAAAAATTTATTTGAGAAGGAATGTGTTCGCGCAGCGCTCGTATACCTTCACACGTGCGCGCGCAGCGCGCATGGGTCTGCACTGCCAATGGCAGTGGGGACCCGGTGTGAATTTTTACTGGATCAGAAATGAATTTTTTTTTAAGGGACAGGAAGGGTCAGGGAAGGTATAGGCGCGCGCAGCGCGCACGGGATTGCGCTGCTGAAGGCAGTGGGGACCCGGTGCGACTATTTACCCGATCAGATATGATTTTTTTTCTCTTTTCTTAAGACTAAAAGTTACTGTTAGTGATTCATTAATTATAGTGATTCGTTTAAAGATACTGACCCGCTAGCGGGCGATGCTCGCTAGTATATCATTAAAATCTGTAAAATAGTGATATAAAAAAATAATTTTTATTTTACTCTGCCTCCCCCTCCTTCAAAAGTACGTCTGACACTTGCTATAATTTTTTCACAAATTGTATGTGATTATACAAAGTTTCATAAAAATCGGTAAGAAGATGATAAAAAAACAATTATTTTCTTTCGATCTGGTTCTAGCTCCCCACACCTTTCCCCAGGTATATACTAAATTAAATGTTGTACCAAATCAATTTAAATCTCTAAAAATATAATTTGAAAGTCATTCTGTTAATTCATTATTTGATATTTATTATTTTACAATATGCGAATTGTAAAAGTGCCCTTTTTCCGGTGCCCTTTTACCCGTGCCCTTTTCTTCGGTGCCCCTTTTCCGGGATACAGGGAAAAAGAATATAAAATGGTAAATTGTTGCATTTTTTGCTAAAAAATATTTTATTCTTAATAAATCAAATGGCTTCAACAGTTATTGGTACGATATGAGAATAATGAAAAACAGAGCTGAGGTTTTTTAAAAGCAGATATGGATCAGACATTTGAAAGGCAAATATACGATGATCTGGAGAGAGTAGTTTTACGTAAAAGGTAGGATTAATTTAATACGTTTTGCAGATTACTATAAACATCAAGAGAATACCCACAAATTTGGAATTTGGAATTCTTAAGATTTTTGTTAGCTTTTAGAGAGGGAAGGGGTAATATTTTTTCAACATGACCGGAACTTTTGTTCCACTTCTAAACCAGTAAAAAATGGTTTCAAGAAATAAGTTTCTGCATTTTTACCTTTACCATTACCTAAAAAGATGACGAACTTATATATATATATATATAAGAAGAAAAAGAACAGAAGTCTCCTTATAACTGTGAACTGAAAATAATAATAAAAATAATACTATTAATAATAAAGGAAAAATAAATAAAGACCGTATTTTCGATTTTTTTCAGATAAAAAAAATAAAATAAAAATAAAATAAAATAAAAATAAATAAAAATAAAAATAAATAAATAAAACTTTATGAATGTCTTCTAATATTGTAATTGAAATTAATACAAAATGTATTTAATTCAATAATAGTTATCAGTATCCAGTCAAGTAGAAAAACTGATGGTCTGAAAATTATGAGAACCAATGGAGTATTGCGTTGTATGCAAAAATATGCTTCAGGTTTATTGCAGTGTTGTGCCCGAATGCGTTCTTTTGAACTCGTTCATGAGTTTAGCTCAAAAATTTTGAGTTTTGAGTTGAACCTCGCTCGTTTTTTAAATAATAAACTTGAGTTGAGCAAAGTTCGTTTTTTTTTTTTTTTTTTTTTTTTTTTCGAATTTGAGCGGGAAAAATATTTCAAGCTCAAACTCCTAATAACTCAATTTCTTGTGAAATTTTTTTTTTGATCTTAGTAATTTTATAACGTCGACGGAATATGAGACGTTTGCCCTCCAAGCATTTTAAACATTGAATTTATAAAAAAAAAATATATATATTGAACATACATATTTTTGTTTCCAGTTCTGATTTCCTCATCATTTACGATTTTTTTTTTTTTTTTTTTCGCTAAATAAATTATATGCATGCTTCCTACAAAATAAGGAATTGTTATTTTAATTTGCTAATTCCAAATTGTGCAACCTGTTTAAAGTATTTACATCACATAACGTGTTTAAAGTTTACATTGGACAGTAAAACAAATAAATTTTCATTAGAAAGTCCATGCTGAAATCTTGTAGCCTTTGAAAATATAAAACTTTCCGCAAAAGTTTCCCGGAGATCCTGCTCTCAAATCTGTTAGATGCGAAGTGCAGGGTTCGATCCCAAATTGTGCCTATCCTCTTAGCCATTCGGAACTTTTCTCCTAAACTTGCTTAAATACAGGCTAAGTTCCTTTGAAAGGCCTCCCCGGAAGCTATTCCACTCCACCGAGGCAATATCATTGTCAATCGTCCTCCAACTTAAGACACACAATGGAGCACGCACACACTTAAAAATACAACTTAAATATATATTTTGTTTAGTCGAGTCTGTCCCCTTAGTAACGGATTTCGACTAAAGCGCATTTTCAATATAATTTTATTTAACATTAAATGTTGACATATATATGTAACGAAAATTCAGAGTTTAAATAATGGCATGGCTATCATTCGCAACTAATTGTAGCTTTAAACAAAAAAAAAAAAAAAAAAGAAAAGAAAAAAAATACATAGTATTTATCTACATCTATACTTATTTAAATGGAAAACTTTTGTCTTAAATGAACAACAATAAATTTGTAATGATTGTGGTGTGTATGTGCCTCAACCAAAATTATTTGTTGCTCACTGTTTTTCTTTTTTTCTTTTTTTTTTTTTTTATTACTAATCATGAAAAATTAGTCTTGCATTATCCTTTGGTTTTTCTTTTCTTTTCTTCTTCTTCTTCTTTTTTTTTTTTTTTTTAAATGTAATTTTTATGATGTTTCATTCTTTCTTCTTTTTTTTTTTTTAGTTGTAAACTTCTTGTAGTAGTACATCCTCAAATGTACCTAAAAGTTAATTTCAAGTACACTGAAGAATGTAAATAAGATAAAGATAACTTTAAAAATTATCCCCCGCAAAACAGCGGATATATTTGACATATATTACTGATTCATAGCAATTGGAAATAATTGATTATAGATATTACTGTTAGTAACAAAAATAAAAAACTAATTGTCTTCTGCCTGAAATTTCATTCAAGATTTATTTTCATATACAATTTTCTTTTTATGAACACAGAATGATAGATATCAGAACTGCGTAAATTTGTTTTTGCTTTTTGCTCTCGTGTAACTTTTAACGATTCTACTTCTAGATATGAGATTTTCCAAGAAAATTACACTGTATGCTTCCTGGACTTCAGACAAGCTCTTTTGCCCAGCTATATTTCCCGGGGGCCACAGAATATCAGTTCTATTTGTTCTCTCGCGCGGCCCTGATATTTCCCGATTTTCTTTCAAAAAAGGCGGGAATTCGGTCATTCTCTATGGTCCTACCTGCAGCATGGGAGGTAGTGAGTGACTTGTTATGTTGCTATTCTAAACCTTGACTCCAGCAGTGACAGTAACAAAGACATACAATCACTGAGTATTAATTGTTTTTAAAACTGAAAGCTACGAGAGAGAGAAATGTTAAAGGAGAAACAGTTTTATTTTATTTTACTTTCTAGAAGAGCATTCAAAATTTTAAGTTTACAATTTATAAGTGCAGTTAATGATAATATGACAAATTAATAAAATTTAAAATTAATTGAACATTACAATATTTTTACAAATTATTACAATTTTTTATTGAATCATTATTTTTATGAATTAATATATTTTTTAATTACAGTATTTATCTAAATGTAATGTAATTAACTATACTATATAAATGAACATGAAAGGTAATTTTTATGCAAAATCTTACCTAGCCCTACACTTTTCAATGTGCAATCTTTTAATTATAATTTAGACTTCTTTTAAAGTGCAATAATTACCTCACCATTTCAAAAATATTGCTTTCATTTGAATTTTTCAAGTGACCATATATATTATTCAAGTCTAAATATTTTTAATTTTGAGACGCAACTTTTAATTTCTAATATTTTAAAAGCAGATTTGCTACATTTGAGAGACAAAAATAAGATGTTAAAGTTTTTTTGCTGACAGATTAATTAAAATTTTATCCCTGTACTTCTAAACGATGAGATATTGAAGATAAAGTTTCAATTGAATGGTGTTGTTAAAGATGTATGAAAAGGTAAAATTTTAGAAAAAAAAATTTCCACTTTTTCCTATATTATATGAAAAAACGAATTGAATTAGAAAACAATTTCAGCAACCATATTTCCATTAAATTTAGACACATTTGGAACATGCAAAACACAATTTTACTTTTTCATAGAAAGCTTCATCTTTCTGTGTATGGTATAAATAAAATGGTCTCTTTAATTAGAAATAATTTACTAATTTCACGGAAGTTCTTGTAGAGCTGAAACATAAATATTGAATGATATTGATTAGATTTTGATGTATATCACTTGATAGACAACGCTTATGTGCCATGTTTTTTTTTTTTTTTTTTTTTTTTTTCTCTCTATTATTTTTGCGGTTTTCTTTTGGTACTTAAAAAATAAAAGCACACGAAATTTGATATACACAGAATGTTAATAATAAAGAAATGAATATTAATATTTTTGAAGTAGATCTTCTCATAGTTGAGCTGCCGAAGCGTTTTATTAATGAATTTCTTTGACTACTTTATATTAAATTTTAAGAAATGGAATTGTAAAAACTTCAGATGAGATTTAAAGGTGTTGCTGTTATATATATATATATATATATATATATGACAAAAGAAAAGAAGTAATGCAGTTTTGTAAATAAAATATGAATTTATAACATTGATTTGTTGACTTAACGTTGCGCTGTATCTGAGCATTTGAATATGCATAGCTACTCAAGGTCAAGGAAAGGGTTGCATATTTTGAATCGCCCAGTCGCTTCGCTTCAAACATATGCTATGCCACTGGCTCTTGATAACGGAATTTGTCTCCTGGTCAATTCTTTTGAATCAGTTTTTGAAGAGTAAAATTTGACATTGAAAAACTATTCTCAAAATTGAGGTGTCCTCTATTCGGAGGTGTCCACTATGTAAGGTTTTGCTATAATTTTCTTAATTTATCAAATTAAATTAACAAAAATCTTTTTGTAATTAAGAAACATTTAACAAAAATATAAGTTATTTAAGATAGTGTTCGTAGAGAGGGGGAAAATCTTTAGAAAAAATATATAAAAATCGACATAAAAATGATTCTTCAAAGAATTTCGTTGTTTTTTAAAAAGGAATTTGAATCGAACTACATTTTCATATTTTGTAATCCTCAAGATATGAAAATGTGGGATGTTGAAAAAAAAAAAAAAAAAATTAATTAAAAATAAGTAAACAAATTGGCATGAGTGGACTCGGTTCCCATCATATATATGTTCTCATACATTTCTAGTATATACTATTATATCTAGTATATTTAGGACATATTATAATCATGTTAAGAGAAATTAATTTGACCAAACAATTGATACAGTGACAGAATGAAATTGCAAATGAATAGGGATGTTGCAAATGAATAGGGTTGTGACCATTGTCATAAATAATATTTTAAAACTGGTCTGACCTCTCTGCGATAATTTGTTTTTGAGATATCGTGTACACAGTCTAACATACTAACACACTACCGAACTAACAAACTAACAGATATCCTACAGACGGACACCATACACATTTTGATATTTTCGAATTCCTCATATCTGAAAATGTGTAAAAAAAAAAGGGGGGGGGGTATCGAAAATTTTCACGATTACCTAAGTTTCCCATACTATGGAGAACTTAAAAATAATGAAAGCAATATTTTATTATACATAAAGGGGGGAATCGATTAAAGTTTGAAATTGATTAATTCTGGTTCTTCAAACAAGTACTCGGCTGATTGATTGCATTTTTAATTAGTTTTGATTTTTTTATATGATTTTATTTCAAGAATAAATAAATTTCTGTATATGTTTTATTATTATTGTTACTTAGTTCAATTTAAAGTCATATATATAAATACTATATTGAATGAATATTTAGCTTGTAGGTAGTTCCCGTTATGATATTATTATGAAACTTGTCAACATTTTTGCTTGTAGAAAGTAGATAAGCAGGTTCTAGTCGAGAAATGCACTTTATTTAATGAATATTAAGTTCGTAGATAGAGTCAGAAAATATATTGTATGAAGTTGTCGACGTATGTAGAAGTGTAATTTTTAAAGACATAAGGAAGTTCTAGCCAACGAATTCACTTTAATGAATATTCAGTCTATGGATAGAGTCCGTGATGATATTGTTAAAAAAGCTGTCGACATTTTTGCATGTAGAATGCAATACTTAAAGATATAAGCTGGTTCTAGTCCATAAATACACTTTCTTTAACAAATATTCATTAAACACTAGAATAAATTTCTTTTTTGTGACACAAATTCAATTATCAATTATTCTCAAGAGTGCAATGAAATAGTTTCTTTTTTTACTACAGATATAAAGTAAACGTTGTAAAATAAATACTCTACAGCGTCGACATTTTGTTAATCCAACCGAAAACTTCGAAGTCTGAATAGAATTGGAATTCATGGAGATCATTTTGAGTGGTTTATTTAATGAAAATTCGAAACTGCTTGTTCTTAGGAATACATCCCATAATATCAAATATAAATGATTTATTTATTTATTTTCATGTAGAACTTCGCCCTTACACATATTGTAAAGTAAAGAATAAAAGTATAAGTAAAAAGTCATAACATTCTCAATATTAAAATTTTGCTTCATTCGCTCTCTCAGAATTTTATAAAATATTTATGTGTTCTGATATCAATACACTTTTAATGAAATCATCCCTTGCTTCGCCCCCCCCCCCCCCGCCTTCCACACACACATATAATAAACAGATATCTGCAAAAACATAGCTACCAGTATAGTGTATTGCATCTTCCTTAAAGTTTTATTAGAGATACTACAAATAGCACAAAAATACCAAATACAGATTTTTTTTCTTTTTTATTCCGTACTCTCCCCCCTCCCCAACCCTCCGAATCAAAGAAAAAATCCCACAGGAAAAAAAAAAAACAAAAAACGCACGGAAATAATCGTACAAGAAAAAATCGCAATATATTTATATATATTGCGTACACACACGCCTCTCCCTCTAGGAATAAAATGTATCTCAAGATTTATATGGGCCTTAGGCAATGATTTTCAATTCTGTTTTACCTTACAAACTAAAAATAGAGAGGTAGAAGGTAGGTGACTAATATTGAATTATAATCCTTATCCCTCGGCCTCGTGAGACGGAAAGGGTGATATGTTTGATAATTTAACAATTTGTGTTTGATAAGTACAAAACTTTGAATAAGCACTGTAAAATGTAAGACACGCAACAGATATTTAGGGTCGAAAGAAAACATGATCTTTCGTCAGGCGGACAAAGTAGGCACGAGTGCTGCAAATAAAACGTTGCCGCTTTGTTTTCAGAATTAAATATTTAGATTTAGAGTCCTAGAGTTAGGAAATTTTGCATAAATGTGCATTAAAATGTATCAATATTAAATATATTAAAATTTATCGAAAACTATTAAAACTCAAACTACTAAAACTCGAAATTTTAATTTGAAAAAAATAATTAAATGCTCCATGTGAATGAGTTTTTAATTTTTTCACTTGATTTCACATTGCTTTAGTTTATCAATGTATTCTAATGATTTTTGCGCATTAATAGGTTTGATTGATAAGTTAATTGTTTAAATATATTTGTAAGTCCAAATTCTGAAATTTCTAGTTATTAAAACCTAGTTATTACTATTATTTATTATTATTATTATTATTCCTGTCACAGTTTATTCAAAATTGTTAGAAATTATCTCCTATATTAATCGCTCCCAAACAACGCATTTTTAAAATTTTTTGTTTTGTGTAAGACATAAGGCTTCACTTCCGTATGTGATTGTTTAATGAATAATTCAAGTCTTCCTTCCTTGTATTTGATCATTATAATGATAAAATCCTTAGTTAAATAGGATAGACAGTTAAATGGAGATCAAATATCATCGCTCAAAATTGAATTTTATATTGTCAGCTTTCACTTTCTGCAAATTAGAGTATATCTTAATGGAAAATTAATTATAAAATTTTATTGCTATAATTATTTGTTGCACGGATTTTTTTTTTTTTTTTCCCTCAAAAGCGATTCTTATTTAGATTGAAGAAGAAAAAGATTCATTTTATATAAATATGATTCCTATTTCATTATAAATAAATGTGACACGCCACCTATAGCTTTTGAATTTTTAAATTATCAAAATTTGTAACGAACATTAATTTTGGCAGACTATTACGAAGCATTTTACATTTTTTATATGAATATGGCAAAAAACTGTCTGATTGCCAAGAACAAGAACCTAACGAAACACTTATATATGCATACAAATGATATTTTGGTAATATGAGGATAAAAAAAATTAGAATTTTGAACTTTAATAACTTCTGTAAAATAAACAAATAAAGGACAATGCTGAAATTTATCATACACAAATATATATAAATGTTATAGAATCTTATTTGCATCTCCTTTTTATTTTTATTTTATTTTATTTTTGTCTGTGCCAGGATGACTATTTCAATCTATGTGAGGTAATCTTGGTATCTTATAAAGTTACAGTCCGAATACTTCGAAATTTGAAATTAATGGTCGCATGGTTGTGCAGTAGCAATGGCTATAGGGCTCTTGCAATGGGTAATGCGTAAAGGCCCGACACTCAGGTCGACCATGCTATTTTTGTCAGAGTCAAGAGCTTACAAATACATAGAAAAGAAAAGTCAGCATAGGCGCCGCCTTTTGATTTTCAGGACGGGGACGAAATTTATTACTTACAACCGACTGAATTCTAAGGGTATGATTTAGTATGATCTTTCACCAGATGAAAATTTAGGCATCAGCACAGCTTCTGCTTTCTTTAATGTTTTAAGAATGTTGAATAAGAATCAAGCCTAATTATTTCGATTCGAAACAATTATTGTTTGTTTTTGGAATTCATGATGTTTGCGTACAAAATTTACTTCATTATTTTAATTTATTTCTAAAATTTACTCTTTCGTTTGAGTCTGTTTTAAAGTTATAAATCTTATCATTCAGAAAGTTTTCTTTTAAACTCATCTATATTCATTCATTATTTGGACACACACCAATTGCGCTTATATTAATCCCCTATTGTTAAAAAATGAATCAATTGCGCTCGCGAGAAAAATTGCTGATAACGTTCATTGTCATCCCCCCAACCCCTTGTATACCGGAAGGTAACGAATGATAATTTCTAGGAAGGAAAAAATTCTCTTCTTATTCTCGTAGTATCTCCTGGGTAACGCCAATAGGCTCCAATAAATTCAAACAAGAGTATTTTAAAAAAAATATTTATATTATATTATTTATTTAAAGAAATATTTATATTACAAAAATAAAACTTGTCTAATAAATAAAAGCAAATAAATACACAGATAAAAGCAAGTCTTGCTTTTGCCTCTAAGGCAGTAGCACGTGTTTTTTGCACCTGATGAAGAAAGGTGACGTCCTTTCGAAACCGGTTGTGCCTTTAAATTATTTGATTAATATAGTAAAATTAGCGAAGAAAATGTTTATTTATCAATATTGTGAATTGTGGTGTGTATTTAATAAGAATATTCAACCTGTATAAATGCCAAAGTTGTAAAATTTCTTTTACAACTTTTTTCTTAAATTGGCATAGTCTGTACTTAAGCTACGGATTTCATTGAAAAAAAAAAAAAAAAAAAAAAAAACTGTGTTATATAAATTATCTAGTAAATATTTTCTAAAGCTAAAGTTTACATTATGTTTAATTTAGAATGTTGCTTACCAAAAGTGAAATACACATATATTTTAAGCTAGAATTTAGAAATATATATACTTATTAATGCGTCGGCGGATTGGCAATTAGTGATAATAAATTCAGTTAAAATGTGTGAATAACTTTAATATAAAACGCCGTAAATAAAAATTAGCACATTTGTATTATTATTATTATTATTTATTTCATTTTCAGTGTATGTACAATTCAATATCTTCTAAATTGAACTCAGTTTTATTTAGATGAATTAAAATGGAGGTTTTTTGGTTTGTTACCAATATTTTATTTCATTTGTAACTCGGTTAACTGCAGTGCGGCTTTTTTTTTTTTTTTTTTTTTTTTTTTTTGTCGCTTAGAGTATTTATTAATTTTATAGATTGGTAACCTAAAGCGTCTTGTAGAAATGTGCCGTATGCACTTGTCCGTTAAAATTATATTAATTATGAGATCTGGTCCTCTAAAACAATGGTTTTTTACCTATTAAATATAATTTTTAACAACTTGTTCCTTTTCGACGGCCCCACCAGTGGTCAAGCGGTTCTGTGCTCACACACAAAAAATGCCGGGTTCGATTGAAGGTCGCGCTCTTAGACCTATCCGTTCGGAGTTTTCCGTGGTTTTCCAAATCTTGTGTAATTGCGGGCTAACACCCCTTTGAAAAACCTTCCATGGAGACTATTCCATCTATAGGCCTATGGTCCATAGTGTAGTCAATTGACCTTAACCCTTACTGCCAACGTTCAAGCTTATTCGTCTCCTTCTTCGTGCAAGATTGAATTTACTCTTAATGTTGCGACAGTAATAAACAAGGATTTAAAAGAAATAGACAGACTAATACAAATATAGATACATTTACATTAAATATAAATACAAAAATAAGTTTATATTTTTAACATCATTTTTAGCTTGTTTCCTTTTAAATATTAGTACTTTTCGCCTCAGTAACCGATTAAAAAAAAATCATTGAACAAGAATTCTTTTGTGATATGGATAACAAATGTTATCCTATCTTTTCTTTCTCTATAGAGACAGGGACTGACCTTGACAAGGGGTTCACTTAATCGACACGAACCACACTTCACGAACCTAAAAAGTAAATGCAGATGTTTCGGAAGTAAAAAATCAAGTTTACAGGATAACTGACCATCTTTGCGGTTGCGGAAACAGGTGCCCTTTTGTTAATTAATCCCCATCCAGTTTTCGTTTATTACCCTCTAATTCCCCTCTAAAAAATACACCAGTTTTCTGAGAAAAATATATCAATATTAATTTGTAATTGATTATAATGACGTTATTTTTAATTCAAGTATACTTTAATTTCATTTTTTTCCATGCTTCTAATAGAAATTTTTTATTAAGAATTATGTTGCACTTTATTGTTATTATACTTTTTTTTTTCGCGCTATATGCGTCAACTATAAAACTCATATATAATGAAAATAACTCTATGTGCAGCTCAAAAGAGAAAGAATTAGAAAAAGCACCTCACTGTTAAAAATATCAGCAGAAAACTCTATGTAATCTAGTATCTTAAGTCTTACGTAAAATTACAGAGAAAAATAAACGGAGATGTTAAAAAATTTATTTTACACATTCATTTTAATACCTAATATTAATTTAATTAATTATTGGTGAGAATGTATTTCGGACTTGTAATGCTGTTTCTAAAGCAGAAACAGTCATTTTTAATTTTAATTAAAAAATTAAATATTAAAATTACGTAAAAATACAGAATAAAGATTGAGAATCTCGATTATTCACTTTTAACTAAGAATTACTGTAAATTTACAGCGACTCTGGATAAATAGTTACGTTAAATTTACAGAAATTTTTAACAGTGTGTTCGAAACATAAAAGCTGCTAAAATGGCAAAATTTGGTGAGTGAGGGAGTGGGGATCGATTACGTGTGTATTTGATATTGTAAAATTATTAAATAAGGAGATCTAGAAAATAATTTAAAAAAAAAAAAAAATAATTGTCCTTTACAAAGCTCTAAAATAATAAATATTGAAAGTTTTTTCTTTTCTTTTTGATAAATTATTAAATTTAATCTAACTAAAGCAAGAACGAAAAATCATACGGTATCCATTGACTATTAACATTTTTAAATGTACGTCCTTGTTGTATCATATAATTTTCAATGTTCTTTACCTACGCTATCGCACAATGCGCTTTTTTCCGGGATCCGATGAAAAACAAAATAATATTTTTAAACAACACTTATTATAGATTATTTAATTGACATTTTGTGCAAATATCACTTACTATTAATGAAAAATTACAGTACGGTTACATATGTCTGGGGGGGAGGGGGGCACAGCACAGAAGGAAAGAAAATATATATTTATACCACTATATTTTTCATTTTAATAAAATTTATTATACATATCACTGAATAGTTAGGAAAATTTACGCTGATATCTTGGGGGCAATAGGGAGGGGGAGGGGGGCAAAAGTGAAAAATGATTGCATAAATATCAAAATTTTACCAATTTTAATTAAAAATTCAAAAATTATCAATTACATTTAATGAAAAGTTTTAAAGAGTGTTACATATATCTAGGAGGGAGAGAGCGGGGAGGTGAGGAAAAAAAAGATTGTTTTTAAATCACTTTGCTTTACATTTATAGGACATATTGCATAAACATCTCTTATTGTTTGTCAAAAATTGAAGAGAGGGTTACACTACCAGGTGAGAGCTAGGGGCCACATAGGAAAAATATATTCTCATGCCATCTTGTTGCCGATTTAATGAAACTTTGTAGAAATATTACTTACCGTGTATGAAACGCTACAGTGAGGTTAAGTATCAATTTCTTTCTCTTTCTAAGTTCGTACGCAAAAATTCTATGTATGATTTAAATCTGAAAAAAGTTACTAAAAAATAAAATTTCTTTTTCCTACCAAACACTAATATTCGTTATGCAATGTCTTTTTTTTCTTTCGATTGTACAGTATTATTATTGTAATAATAATAATAATAATAATTATTTATTTTTGTATAAATATTGGAAAAATATAATTCAATAAATTAAAATTGAGTTTTTCCGTAATGCACTTTTTAAAAGAAATTTTCTTACTTTATAAAATAATTTTTCTTTTCTAAGATTTTTTTTTTTTAGCTGTTAGTTAGCTCGAATATTGTGCTAACTTAGCATTTCATTACCTAGATAAATGTTTCTGAAGGCTACATATATCATGTTGACCAAACAAAACTCTATCTCCAAATTCTTCTCAATAATGCGATCATTTTTCATTTTAGCATATGCTTCGCAAATCGCAGGTGCCATTTTTACCGGGGCCATTATTACCGGTGCCATTTTTACCGGTGCCATTATTACCGTTGCCAATTTTTCCTACATTCGATTTTTCTCTATCAGAAAGTGACAGCGAATCAGAAGATGAGTCTTTAGAATCTGTTAGAAATTGGATGAAAATTGACATTTCATCCCCTATTCCTGCTCCTCCACGTTTTCCTTTTACGGGAAACTCAGGAATTAAAGTTGATACTGCAACAGATGATCCCTTAGAATTTTTTCATTGAAATATAGAAAATGGTTCATGTACATGGATACCCAAGACGGTAGATATCGTACAAGTCAAATACATTACGTATATGGGGTAATTCTATATAAGTAGCGTTTAACATCTATAGGCTGCACTTAACCAAATGAAATGAATATATATATATATATATATATATACATTAAAGCAGGTTTCATGTAGAATATGGTACATGAAAACCATTCACCGTTCTTTTACAGGTCTACGCAAAAGAATTTAAATATAATTAATGGGTCAATATTTGAAAATTTAAGGAAGCGTATTTCAGGTTATGACTTGTGTTATTAAAATAGGTTTGTATTTATGAGCAACTTATAGTGTGTCCATAATTTCTAGACGATATACAGAGTTGCCAATAATTAAGCGAAACATTCTTTTTTATTGCATGTAATTAGAGGAAGTTCTTTACCATAATACTTTACCAGATCTAGGAAAACTGGACAGGAGTTGTAATTAATTCTTCATACCCATATTATAAATGCATTTTTTTTTTTTTTTTTTAAGATAAATATGCATTGCTTGTTTTTATATATTCACAATTTTCAGGGTTTCTTGTATACCTAAGTCAAGTTTTTAGTGTTTGGTCTTTGTCTCTGTTTTTTTTTCAGAATAACTCTAAACAAATAATTTCAGTCGTTTCTTGAAGTTGATGTGCTTGTTATTGGAAAATTTTAAACAAGATTGGTACGTTTCAAGAAACAATAAATAAGAAAGTTGTAATAATTTTAAATGAACTTATTTTGACAATAAATTTGAATTCTATATAAAAGTAGTTACATTAATCAAGGGGAAAGGGTATGTACCCACCACCCCTCACGCAAATGCATTTGCCAAATAAAGTTGTTTCGAAACCTAATTTGAATTTTTTATAAATATAAGTAAGTTTTAAATATATGTAGGTTTATATAACAGTTTTCGTTATTTTACTGCTTAATCTCTAATCTGTATTTATAGTATTAAATTTCAGGGTAAGGGATGGTCGTGTGAATTCCACATCAAATATTTACCTACTTATTTATCCTTATGTTAGAAAAGGATAAAGTATTGTCTTAGGGTCAAATTTTCGAAATAGAGATTTTTTTGTATTTACACGTTATCAGGTTCCCTGAATCTAAAAAACATATTTTTATAGCGGTTAATCTATCTCTCTGTATATGTGTGTTAACAGCATATCCCAAGAACAAATAGTAGTAGGAAGACGGTATTTTATATTTTTATCATATAGTAATGCTACATTAAACTTTTCATTGAGATCAAGAAAAGAGTTCGTAAACAGGGCCATCCAAGAGATTTATCCAATACATTAAGTCCATCCAATACATTAAGTCTACGGGCGAAATTTCTTATACAGTATAACATCTATAGATTGCCTTAAAAAATAAAATGAAATAAACTTTTTTTTTTTTTTTTTTTTTTTCATGCAACAAAGCATATTTTGCGCGGCGTGTGATATGGATATCATTCATTATTCATATACAGGGCTACCCAAACCAAAGTATTTGGATACATTGGGGCTACAGTTTTAAATTGCTGGAATTGTATTTCATTTTGTGCTACGTGTTTTTGATCCAATATTAAATTTAAGTACACAGCGTAATATGTATATGTTTTGTAGCTAGTATACAGAGCACCCTAAAATTATGATAAACTTTTTTTCGATTGAATGTAATTGATTCAAATGCATTGTTATATTTCCCTATGTTGACGAACTCTGTCCAGGTAGAAAAATTAATTTTTAATGCCCATACTGTAAATAGAGTATTTTTTGAAGTTTGTTTTCTGACTGTCGTATTTTGTATAATATCACGTTTTGAGGTGCCCTGAACACGAAAGTGAAATTTTTAGCGTTTTACTTTTTTGTATATCAATTTTCAGCATAACGTCCAAAAAAAGAAAAATGAAAGAAAGAAAGAAAAGAAAAGAAAACTGCAGGAAATTCAATTTTTTTATTTTGAAACTGGTTCTTGATTGCCACTTTAAAAGTTCATTACAATTTGCAAGTTTCAAGGCTAATTGATAACAGCGTAGATTCTTTTTTTTAATAAATGTAGGCATTATAATTAAACAGGGGGGTTGAGGGGAGTGGGGAATGCTGCCTCCTAAACTCCCATTTTAATCCTCTCACTCAGTATTATATTTCAAATAAACTCTCCGTAAACCGATTTTAGCTTATTTTTAAACTAGATGGAACTGCCTTATCTTACCTTATTTATTTACGTCTAAATATAAAATCTATCTGTGTAGCTGTGAAATGCAAGGTAAGAGAAAGCCTCGTAAGAGACACACAGATTATTTAATTTTTAATAAACTACAACTATATACCAGAGTTTTGCTTTCTTCTGTTTTCGTAAGAAAAATATATCGGACTTATAAAAAATTTCGATTTACAGTTTTTATTTTATTTATACGTTTTGAAAGATCTTGAAGAGGATTTGATCATTTATGAAAAGGCCTGCCTCTCTATGTACGTGAAAAAACTTTCATAGCAGCTCTAATTCAAAAATTAATGAGCAGAATTTTCGTAAAACTTTTATTTAGTTGCAGTTTGACATAAACTGGTGTCTATTAAATTTCAGCATACATAGCTCAATGGGGGGGGGCGCTATTCTATAATTTTTTCATAATTTAATTACAAAGTCTTGGACTTGATGCCCCGTGTGGTAATTAGATCCTAGTAAAATAGTAGACAGCGTGTACATTATTAAAATATTTATTTTGTTCCGATTTTATCATACCTTTAGTCTCATAAGCTCTAGAGCCTTTTTCCTACCTTGTATTCAATGTACTGTTCAACCATGATAACTGCAGGTCTGAATTTAATCTTATGTAGCAATAAATCTTAATGTAATATATTATGAAAAAGTCCCAGTTTGTATTTTAACTGCTCATTATCATAAATGTAGTATAATTTCAGACTCAGAGCTATTGTTATACGATTTGAATTTTTCATTACCTTTGGGGCCTTTACTAATTCTGAGCGAAATGCCTTATTCATATATTCCCAATTAATCGAGGGTCCCACCAGCGGCCGAGCGGTTCTGCGCTCAAAGCCGATAGATGGGAGGTGCCGGGTTCGACCCCAGGTCACACTCATCGATTTAGCCGTTCGCATTTTTCCATGGTTTCCTCCGAAACTCTCGTAAATAAGGGCTAGGACTCCTTAGAAAGACCCCCACGGAGGGCATTTCCCCTATAGGCCTAGGACACTTACGGAGTCAATCGGCCTTAATCATACAACCAGCCAACCCTATTAATCGAGGCTAATAATTCTTGATGCATTAAGACACTTTATCTTGAAAAATTCAGAATATAGTTCTAGAAATAAATTCATTTTAAATTCGGGTGATATTTACTGAACTACAACAACTGCGGATTTGAAATAACCGCATAACGCGAGTAAGAATACACTCGGTCCTCTCTCCTATCATTTCCCCCATAACCTTACATAAAAAAATCTTACTTGTTGCATATTTTCCACACATTTTCGAATTTCTAAGTATTTTTTTCTGTAAAATAATAAAAGCGATAGTTTTTAATAGATAATTTTTCGAGGATAAGGATTTGATACACAGGGATTGGAGGGGAAATTTTCGATAAGAAATAAAAAATTCGGATTGAAATAATCGAAGTACATAAAGCATCCCAACTTCTTGAACCACCATGAATTTTTCCGTGTGAATTCTCTAATTGCCTGGACTAATATTTAGCATACTTAGGGGGGAAATTCCATTGAAAAAAGAAATTTTAATCAAAATTTTATTTTTATTTATTTATTGTTAATATTTAACAGAAGGTAATTTAAGAATTAGCAAAAAAGTGAAATCTAAATAAATATTATATATATATTTTTTCGAGTTTCTTTATTTTGATTTTTCTTTTGTCATATTCAAAGTTTAAAACATAATGTTTACGTACCTGTAACAAAGTAGAAGAAGAATAGCTTACACACTTTCTCTGCGAATTATATTCTAAACGCCTGAATTATAACAACTTTGTCAGCAAATCACCCTTATTTTCTGAAACCTACGAATTGTTACTAAGAACAATTGTTTCGGGTCAAACTATAAAAATACAAACCTTCATCAGAAAAAAAAGGGCTGTTTTCGTGCTCACTCATATTAAAAACATTCACCTGATTAATTGTTTTGTATAACTATTTCTACTCAAAACAAATAAAAAATAATTTGCATTGGCATGTTTACCTATAGGTTCATTTTTGAGCACCTGATTAATATTTTGTTTAACTATTTCTATTCAAAATAAGTTAAAATATTTTTTTTATTGGAATGTTTTTACATAGGGCTCATTTTTGATTCGTAAATATTGTATTTAATCTATTGTTGTTGCGTTTGCTATCAAAAGTAATTGTTAATCGCAAGTTAAATTTGCGTAAAGCATTTAAGTTAAATTTAATAAATGATTTTACATGTCAAAACTGTTAATTACTTAAAAATAAGAAAATAAAAAAATTGCCATGCAATGATTTAAATCTAATTTGGCAATACGCAACGGAAAGTCTGTCAAATATTGCCAGAAAAAATTAAATAAATACAAATTTTCCTTATTAAATATTTTGTTTTTATTTAAATTACTAATATAAATAAAAAGATTTTTTTTTTTTTATTTTATCTTTATCCCCTTTTTCTCAACACATAAATAAATTCTTCCAGTTTCAATAATTTTTTTGGCTCACTTGTAGATTTTTTTCAAATGAGAATAAGTTCTAAAATAATTTTAATTTATTATTATTATTATTGTTCATTTATTTTTCATTTATTTTGATAAAATGTTATTTTCTCTAGTTAAATTAATTGCTATATGGAAGAAAGATTGTAAACATGAGTGAAATGATGTATTTTTAAAAATATCAAATCAGTTCAACTGAAATGAAATACAGCTAAAAAGTATCAAACCATATTTTTACGAGAAAAATTTACTGTCTGAAAATTTCACATCAATAACCTTAAGGAGTCAGGATTAGCTCCTTATTGTTATCTACCGCATTGTTATCTATGAGATTTGACACTTGTCACTCCGCCCCTGCTCCCCCCAAAAATTACTAACGTTCTTGAAAGCAATACCTTTTATACTCAAAACCTACCACCACGACAGCCTTTCCGATAGCCATCCAAAACTGACTTTTTCCAACGCAAGTTGCAGTAATCAAGTATTGCCTCAGTGTCAATGTAGAATGGCTCCAACCAATGAACTAAAATTTTTTGTATTAAAGTAGCGATGTAACTGTAGCTTTAACCTGTTTTATTGTATATATATTTGTAACACAGCTGCACACTGTACAAAACCATGTAGATTTCCTGATGATGCCCTGCTTTTCAGGGCGAAAAGCTTAGAAATATGTGGTTTTTAATTAAATATATGTTTTTAAAACTTTTATACGTCTTTTAAAATGTTTTATTTATTAATTTAAAACGATACACGTGTCTTTTTAAAAGTGTCTCTAAATGGGATATATTTTTTCTGTAAATTAATTAATAATTTTTAAATGTGTTAAATTAATAATTAACACATATATTAATACATAATAATTATGTATTAAATTAATAATTTTTAATACATAAAAAGTTGTCTTTTATTAGAGAATACCCTTCTGTTCTTTTCAATTCTGTTCTATATGCATTATTCTTATTTTGAAAATCTATTATCTTACCACCCTCTAAAGGGAATGTGAAAAAACATTTACTACTACTAATAATAATAATAATAATTTGAGTTTGTTTTGTTACTCTGAACTTTGAACGAAAGGATTTATTATTGTTATTATATTACATTTAAACGAAAAAAATATTTTATTACTGTAAGATTCTTAATAAGTAATAGCTACAAAAGTTAATTTTAATACAAAGCATTATACATAAATTATTGTTTTCAATCAATTAATATATATATATTTTTTTTGTACCGTATTAATTATCTAAGGGTAAAAAATGAATAAATAAATAAAAAAAAATAAATTAAATTAAAATTAAAATTACTGAAAACACATATGGTTTATTACTTCCAAGTTATTATTAGGTAAGAGCGAGAAAAAGTTGTTTTTATAGTAATAAATTATTTTATTACATAAATAAATCGATAACATCTTTAAATTTTTGTCGTATGACATTTTAAAGCATTCGTCATTAAAAAAAAAAGGAAAATTAATATATATATATATATATATCAATTTGTACATATTTTTCATTATCATCATAATATAGGTATGGGGATCTTAGGCTGTTAAAAAAAATTTCATCCTTGTTTTTTTTTGTTTTGTTTTTTTACATTTCTACTCATTTTGAAGTGTGATAAATCTAAAAATCGTAAAACTGATATGGTTTATCCGTTAGTGTCTTAGTTAATTAGATGTGTACACGACATCGCAAGAACAATAAGTTATTATTGTTATCATTATTATTAAAAACTTCTTATACATTAAGGAATTAGAAAGTAATATATTTTTATTATTATTTGTAAAAATAAATTTCAATAAAAAAATAAATAAATAAATAAAAAATCGAACTTTTAATTTATATGTATTTATATATACACACATGCAGACCTATATAATCATAAATCATTATCTCATAATCATAAATCATTGCCATAAATCATTAATCTTTAACTCATAATATATATGACTGATTTAGTTCATATAAATTTGGTTTATAAATATCAGTAATTATATATATATATATATATATATATATATATATATATATATATAAATCTAATAATAAAAATAATTTCATTTTAACTTTTTCTTGTTTATGATATGGTCTGCAGAAGTTTGGGGAAAGTTAAGCACCGGTAAAACTTGTCTATCCCGCTCCACCTGTCTTAAGCCGTGGTGGCCTCTGCTCCTTCTTAATTGTGTTTGAATTTCATTTGTTTGAACACTACTTTTATTTCACATAGTTTTCAGTTTTTATACTAAACATTTGTACTCATCACATACTCAATTTAAATCATTCTTACAAGCTTTTAAAATGCATTTTTATTTATTTATTTTCTTTTATTACATTTTTATGGTGACTTTTTTCCCGCATGACTTTCTTTTCGGTGACCTTTTCTCGTGACTTCTTTTTCAGGTGACACCGTTTATACGTTTTTTAAGGAATCGCTCCAGAAAAACATACAAATGAAAAAATCGTGCAACTGAAAATTTGTTTTAACACATTAATACATAATAAAGGATTATATTAGTATTAAAAATAAAATTATTTTTCATGATTTCTTTTACATTTGTTCGACTAAGATAATTTTTAATGAAATTTAAAATAATTTTAAAAAGTAGGATAAATTTTAAAAGATAATTTAAAATGTAGAAATTAAGGAAAATTTCTTAAAATTTTGATTTTAACCTTTAAAGACAGTCTTTCGTTTTCTAAATAAAGATGACATTTTTGTAAACAGTTAAATAAGAAAAAAAAAAAAAAAAAAAAAAAAAAAAACTGCCTTGTCTCTCCAACAGCAAGATGTCAAATAAGAATAATCATGATAAGAAATAAGAAAATCTTCTGGTATCCTATTCAAATTTATCCAAAGGAAGTGAGTAATAAACCTTCAAGTTTACAAAATGCCTATGAGGTTGTGAGATTTTTTTTTTTTCTTTCACATCCCGTCCCTAGAATGCAATCAAAGGAGAGAGTGGGACGAAGGTCTACAAGTTGTCTGTTTTCTTTCTCTCAAAGAAATCGTGTCTACTTTTATACTTACCAATTCATCCTGTCCCGAATGCTTGCTTTTGAATGCTTCTCTAACCCCCTCCCCCTTGCAGGCTATCAGCCCTACTTGGGTGTTATTGAGTTGCGCTTAAGAATAGGAGGTACTACTCAATTGCGCTTAGGGCCTTCATCCTCACAGGCATCAGTTGCGCCGAGATCATATCCTCCTCCCCCCCCCCCCCCCAAAAAAAAAAAAAAAAAAAAAAAAAAAAAACATAAACGCATTAATTGCTCTCGTAGGTTTTACAGAAAATCAGAAAACAAATTCTAAATGATTTTGACTATTCAAATTTGCATAATTTGTCGATAAAGCTTTCTGATAATCATTAATATTTGTTTATTTCAATTTTTTGAAAGCTTTTCAGGAATAAATTTGTTTTCAAAAAACATTTTGCATTCCAGAACAAATTGTTCAGCTTGTTCTATCATAAGTTATTGATGGCATGAAATTTTTGGATTTCTTTTTGAAGTACTTATGTTTCATTTAAATGTGAAAATATTTTGAAAGCTTTACAGGTAAGACAAAACTAAATAAAAATATGGTGTATATTCAATGTTTAAACTTTAAAACTTCTTCACAGACCATAAAATTCAATCCAGCGCAACCGGTTTCGAAGGGACTTGGTCTTTCTTCATCAGGTGCAAAAAACATGTGCTACTGCCTTGGAGGCACAAGCAAGACTTGCTTTTATTTGTGTATTTATTTGCTTTTATTTATTAGACAAGTTTTTTTTTGTGTAATATGAATATTTCTTTAAATAAATAACATGATATAAAAATTTTCTTAATTGCTCTTGTTTGAATTTATTGGAGCCTATTATCTTTACCCAGGAGATACCCCGAGAATAAATAAATAATTTTTTCCTTCCTAGAAATTATCATTCGTTACCTTCCGGTATACAAGAGGGGGAGGGATGACAATGAACGTTATTAGTAATTTTTCTTGCGAGGGCAATTGATGCATTTTTAACAATGGGGGGATTAACGTAAGCACAATTGATGTCTGCCCGTGTACTTAAATGATATTTTAAACTTAGGAAAAGCTGTATTACGAATACGATACATGACAGGATACTTCATTTCGTATATGCCCGCCTCTTTCCTCTTTTATAGTTAACCCGTGTAAACCCCCTCACTTTATTTGAAGTATGACAATGTCCCAACTGAAAATACCTCAATGTCATGACAAAATATTTCTCTGTCCTACCATACACTAATATTCGTTATGCAATGCCTTTATTTCTTTCGATTGTACAGTATTATTATTGTAATAATTATTATTATTATTTATTTTTCTATAAATATTGGAAAAACATAATTCAATAAATTAAAGTTTTTCCGTAATGCACTTTTTAAAAGAAATTTTCTTATTTTATAAATTATTTTTTCTTTTCCTAAGAATTTTTTTTAGCTGGTAGTTAGCTCGAATATTGTGCTAACTTAGCATTTCATTACCTAGATAAATGTTTATGAAGGCTACATATATCATGTCGACCAAACAAAGCTCTATCTCCTAATTTTTTTCAATAATGGGATCATTTTTCATTTTAGCATATGCTTCGCAAGTCGCAGGTGCCATTATTACCGGTGCCCTTTTTACCGGGTGCCTTTTTTACCGGTGCAATTATTACCGGTGCTATTTTTACCGGTATTCATATATATATATATATATATATATATATATATATATATATACCGTGATCTTTAGCTGTTTTCGAAATAAATTATTAATTTTTTTAGAATAATATTTTAGATGAAATAAATATGCACGTGTTTTTTCTTTCCATGAAAATACGCATGTAATCGCAGGAATTTCAAATAGTTTAAGTACACAAAGGATTGTCCTTAGAATATTGTTAAACTGTCAAGTACAAGAAATGTGTACTCCCCTTATTTCACTCGGACATTGCAATTCTTATCCACAGCTTGTGTTGAGATGACTTAATTAGTTTTTAAGAGGGTGAATTCAGTTTTAACTGTAACCATTGGTTACAGTTAAAACTGAATTGAGATGTTTTTAAGAATATATTTTGAAAAATGGGGGGGGGGGGGGATGATAGATGATAAGGGTTTTTATTAATATTTAATTGCAATGGACAAACACAATATTGCAATCGACAAAATAAAAATAAAAATTTTGTTAAAATGGTTTATGCTTTTTTTTTTTTTTCCTTCAACTTTTCTTTTCTTTTCTTCATTTTTTAGAAGAAATAAAGTACAATTCGTTCAATAGTTTTCGTATGTTAAGTTTCCTAAAAATGACATCGCGTTAAGTTTAATACCCTGAATGTTACAATAAAAAAAAGCAATTTTTTTAAAAAAAGAAATTTTTATATCTCCGTGAATATTTGCTCAAGTCTCATGTAAAGAATGCATATAATAAGAAGAAAACTTATTAATCACATTCAACAGCCTGAAAGTATCTTAAGCATTAATTTTTTACAGCTTAATCCCAAATATTTTGTTCTTTAATTTTATTTTTTTAATGATCCCCTTTCCGCTTTCGATTTTTTTTTTTTTTTTTTTTTTTTTTTTAATACATGAGGTATAATATGCTCTTTAGGTATCCAAAGTTTAAGGATGATTCGTCTAAAAGTTTTCTAAATATCAGAAAAAACGTCTGAAATCGTAAGTGTTCTGTTACTTAGGGAAAGTTAGTGTACGTATCTTCAGCATGCATTGTCATCTGAGTTGTATATATGTTACCGCTAAAGTGCAGAGAAATCAGTTAATCTGCAGATTAGCTAGGTAATCTGCACATTAACGGATTTCGAGTTTAACGGTAACATATACATGCACAATATCAGCTCAATCGGGAGATAAGAAGTCAATTAAAATTCATTGAAAGATTTGACCCTGACAGACAGAAAACGAAGAGAGAAAAAAAAGTTCAATTTTTGAACTTTTGTATTTTGAATGTATTCCAAAATAAGTTTTTTTACAATAAGTTTTAAAAAATGCATACATATTGTATATCTATAACATATTGTTGAAGTTACACTTATTCTTAACTTTTCTTGCAAAATAAAATATTAAAGAATGTACTATAAAGAATCAGAATTATTTATTTTAAAATAAAAAGTATTGAAAATTTACTAAAATTCTAGACAAATATTACGATACAAATTACAAATTTTTTATAATATGCAAAGTTTTTTTTTTTCTTTTTTTTTTTTTTCATTTCCCAAATTGTGTAATGAGTTGAAATAATTACGCAAACACTTTTAAAAATATTAATTTTAATTTTAAATATGTATAACTCCAGATTAAACATTATCAGTTGATTAATAATTGTTACTTTTTTAAGGAGAAAAAATTGAAACAAAACGTAAATGAAAAATATTCGAAAGTGTCTTTCGATTTCCAGGTTCATTGCAGATAATTATCACTATTTTTGAATATTAAATATTTTATCACAGAAAATTAGTAGAAACAGTGCAGGGAAAAAATTATCTTGTGTAATAATGCTTGAAAAAAAAAAAAAAAAAAAAAAAAAAGCGGCATATCACGACAAAAACCTGACTGTTTTTATCAATATTTGTGCTATAGGGAATTTTTAGTAATATCTCCTTTCTGGTTAGAATCCCAAATGTCTACGTTTCTTCTTCTTTCATTTTTCTTCTTTATGTTGTCACATTAAATATTTCACACATTACGATAAACAATCCCGTTAAATCAGCTGATAAAATATGGAATTTGAACATATTTTTTTAAGCATTGTACATAATTTTGCTATTTGAAATATTGAACTTTACCATTCATTGGTTTGTTTGTTTGCTTGTAGGATGACTCTAAAAATCACCGATTACGTTAACAAGTAGTGCTCGTCAGGTCAGTCGTTTGGAGTTTCCCATGGTTTTTTCCGAAATTCATGTAAATACGAGAAAGGTCCTCCTAGTAACATGGACATGGTGGTCATGCTACTCACTCCTAGTATACAATCAGTCTGAAAACATACACCAACACTGCTCCTAAAATTTCGACTTAATTGATTAGGTTAGTTAATTGAGTAAAATGAAAGTTCATTAATGATGAAACAATAGCTTCTGTAGAAAATAAATGAACAGAATATATATATATATATATATATATATATATATATATATATATATATATATTGAAAACCTTTTCAAACTGTGTATTATATGAAACCAAGTATCACATGAAGAACTAAAAAAAATATGAATAAAGTTGACGAGAAGAAAAAAATAAGCAACTTGATATTGAAGCATACAAATTCATTACTTTATCAAGGGCGTTGAATGAATGTTGTTTGCAAATTAGGTGATCTTTCTGTCATGCTGTATGCAAATTGCTAAAAATTTACAGCATGCAATGCCCGAGGTAACCTAAAAGACTTCAAAATATGATAAGTGGAAAAACCAAGAGAGAAATAAACTTTTGAAGTGGAAAAACCAAGAAAGAAATAAACATATTAAACTTCAAACACTAATTTGTACTTTCTTTACTTTTGAAAAGCAAAAAGCACGTCGAAAAAGGTAAAACACTCCACAACAACCATGAGTCCGAAAACAGTTAAATTCACAGTTATTAAAGGAATCGAGTTTATCTACTGAACGATTAAGTAAAAATAAATTTTAATTAATTAGTTTCTTCTCATTTTTAACTAATAAACCTGAAAGTTAAAATTTAAATTTAAATTTAAAATAAAATTTATTTTATTACAGAGATTAATTTGAGTTACGTAAATTCGCAATTAATAAGTATCATGTAGAAATAGAAGTGTTTCATGGATTCAAAAGAACAAGTTTTAGAGTAATGAGCGCTATCTCTTAGAATAAAGAAAAAATGTAATGACCTTTTTTTTATATTATATATATATATATACATACATACATATACAATAAAAAAAAAAAAAAAAAAAAAACTTGTACCCTAATAATTTTGAACTTTCGACAATCGACTCCTACCACCACAGAACCTAAAAATGACAATTTAACCTAATCCAAAACCTAATCTTAAAAACTGTAACCTAATCTTAAAAAATCCTCCCCTTACCTCCACCTAAGCCTAATAACTTTACACTTTCGAAAGTATCGGCAAATTATTACTCACCCCCAAAAACATCTTAATGCCAATTTTCAAAGCTTTATCTCTATTTCTTATTTTCCCTCTGCCCCTCCCCTAAATAATTTTACTTTTTCGAAAGTATCTGCAAAAGATCCCCCCCCCCTTATCCCGTGCATGTAAAGTCATCGGTTGAATTTGTGTGTGTGTTCAAGTACTCGGTTGACTGTATGTTTGCAAAGTCCTCGGTTGATCGTCCTTTTACTAAGTCCTCGGTTGACTGTGTGTGTGTGTTCAAGTCCTCGGTTGACTGTGTGTGTGTTCAAGTCCTCGGTTGACTGTATGTTTGCAAAATCCTTGGTTGATTGTCCTTTTACTAAGTCCTCGGTTGATTGTATGTAATGACATTCGGATTACACAGTGTGTATAACAAGTCCTCGTTTGCAGGTGCATTAAAAAAAATATATATATATACTAATAGATTGAATACATTCGACACTAATTTTTTATTTGTATTGATATTTTTTGAAACGTTCCAAAAACTCGATGATACAAAGTTTCAAAGTTGTATCCCTAATTTTAAAATATTTATCCTCTCCATCTGTCCCTTCTTCATTTGCCCCCCTAATAATTTTGCACTTTCGAAATTATCTAGAAACGACTCCTAACTTTTCAAAACCCAAAAATACAAATTTTAAAAGTTGCATCTCCATAAAAAAAATATTTGCTCCCCATCTGCCTTCCCAATATTTTTATACTTTCCAAAGTATCCGCAATCTATCTGTTACCCACAGAAACATAATAATATAAATTTTCAAGATATTATCTCTACTTTAAAATTTTTGCTCCCTCACCCCCATCTGCCCCCCTTCTAAATTTACACTTTCCAAAGATTCGCAAACTATTTGTTATACCCAAAACTCGATGATACGAAATTTCAAAGCCTGTATCTCTATTTTTAAAAATTTATTCCCCCCCCCCCCTTCTTCTCCCCTAATAATTTTGTAATTTTGAAATTATTCGCAATCGACTCCTAACCTCCAAATACAATTTTTTAAAGCTGCATATCTCTAAAAAAATCCTCCCCCCTTTATCTGCCCCCCTAATAATTTTACACTTTCCAAAGCATCCACAATAAAATCTTTACCCTTTAAAACCCTTTTACCATTTAAAAAATAAAATAAAATAAATAAATAAATAAAGACTGTGACCTAATCTTAAAAAAACCTCCCCTTATCTCCCCCTAAACATAATAACCTAATAGCTTTACACTTTCAAAGCTTTATCTCTATTTTTATTCTGCCCTCTGCCCCCTACCCTAAATAATTTTATTTTTTCGAAAGTATCTGCAACTGATTCCTCCCCCCACCCCTCATCCCGTGCATGTAAAATCCTCGGTTGAATTTGTGTGTGTATTCAAGTCCTCGGTTGACTGTACGTTTGCAAAGTCCTCGGTTGATTGTCTTTTTACTAAGTCCTCGGTTGACTGCGTGTGTGTTCAAGTCCACGGTTGACTGTATGTTTGAAAAGTCCTCGGTTGATTGTATGTAATGACATTCGGATTACACACAGTGTGTATAACAAGTCCTCGTTTGCAGGTGCATTAAAAAATAATAGGATATTTTGAAATTTTATTTCAAAATATTATTATACTAACAGATTGAATACATTCGACACAAATTTTTTATTTGTATTAATATTTTTTGAGAAGTCCTCGGTTTGATAGGCAATACATGCAGTCCTCGCTTTCCACCTAATACGAGACTGTGTGTGTGTGTGTGTGTAAAGAAGACATCAGTTAATATTTAATGTCTCTCACTCTTACATAATATCCATGGATAGCAATTTTTGGCAGTTAGTAAAACTGGCCAATATTTTTCAACATCTGTGAATATCGTTTTTGATATTCATAAATAGCAAAATCAATAAACCAATTCTAAAACTTTATAAATTAATCTTGATAAATGTACACTTTTGGAATTATTTCTGAATCATATAATTAATGCGATGTCCGCTAGGAGGGAATAAAAACATTTAAAAAAAAAAGACCATTCATTTGATTTAACCGTCAATTTTAGTTAAACTGAATATCTACAGATAGTTCGAAAAATGATATATTTTATGAATATTGAAAGAAATTTCTAGGTGTTTATTGTTATAACGAATGTCGAGAGATAACAGTAGACCTTTCAGAATTGATATTGCTTTACGAATATCAACAAATATTGCCTAAAGCCATAATATTAATATCAATTTTATGATACAGGTCAATGTAAGCCATATATCAAAGATAAGGGAGGGGAATACTATGTTTCTAAAGAGAAAAGAAAAAAAAATCTTATTTAATAATATCTTTTACCATACTTATTTCTGAAGGAAAGTGATATAATTAATAAAAACAACTCTGTTTAAAGCATATTTTTTAATACTGATTTAGAACTATAATTGCCATTATGGACAAAGGGGTTAAATTCGATATTAGACATTCTGCGGCATTCAAAATATTGCCCAATATTTGTAGAACATTGGACAATACTTTTGAAATACCTAGGTAATCCTCTCAAAAACTCACTTTTCTTTTAAGAACGCACTACCTAAAGAAATCACAGTCGAGAATCAGTTTGCATCACATTCTAGACTAAATTTCATTGGTAAATTACTGAACAAAAGTAGTTTTTAATTAAACTGTAGCGCCTCTGAACGTAATTTACCCAAAACTTACTCGAAAGCCACATTTAAACAGCGTTAGTATAAAGTTTAACACTATACAAGTATAAAAAATAAAAGTCATATTTATTTTGCTTTATTTATAAATATATATTTATTTTTTTCACTGATGTTGAATGGGTATAATTTCAAATAGTGTACGATTTACACGTTATATCTATAATAGAATCATTTAGTCAACATTAATTGGATGAATAACTGTAATATATGAATATTTTATTCTTATGAATAAATAAAAAAAAAATGTTCTTTATAATGTTAAAACGTACATATAATAAAAACAGATAGACCTCTTACACGAAATGCAGATGAAAAATGAAAATTTGTATTAAAAGACACATCTATAATATAAAAGATAGAATAATATAAATTTTAGAAACGTGTTATGTTTCAAAACAGCCTATTTTTCCCCATTCGATTTTTGTATAAAAAAATATTCAGTATATTGTGGAAAAGTATTTCAAATATGTTAGAAAAATATTTTTATCTCTTGAGAAAACAAAATACAAAATATGATTCAATTCGTGATAAGAATGCTTTAACAAAAGTTTTACGTGAAATATGAAGGTCAGATTTTGAACAATATTTTTTTGGAGATAACTCCTTACCACAAAAGAAATTTCTTCTAAAATCTGCTTGAAGAATGTTTTATGTACAGTATTCATGAAAAAATAAACTTTCTCCATTTCAAATGATAAACAAAATATGCATATAAAGTTTGTTTATTTGACATTTATTACTAAATACTTATGTTATAATACTATGTTTTTTAAATTGTTGCAAATATATCATAACATACTTCTTTTATACAAAATTGTTTATATAAATGCACAATGAAAATGTCCTAACAAATATATTACTTTAAGAAAAACAAAATATGTAAGTATGCATTTCAATAGTTATTAAAAATTGAGTTTATTTTATGCTTAATATATTTAAGAGAAAAAACATGTTTTTACAAATTGTAAATTAACTTATACATTGATACCCATGTATACGTTGTATATATATATATATATATAATCTTCATTTATGAGAAATACGTATGAGCGTTAGCGGAAAAAAAAAGTTCAATTTCATAGTCTGTTGTTAAAATTAATTATATAATGTAATTGATAAACCAGGACTAATAACATATAATGTTTCTGCTTTATTTGAAATAGAAGCCGTTACCATGAACAGTGGTGTAAGAATATCTGCATTATCACACATTTATTTGTTATCATTACAACAGTTTATTACTGCAAGTATTACAAGTGAAATACCAAGTTTACTTTCTTATTAATTATGAACATTTATTTTACTTTAAAAATGATGTTGAAATAAAATATATGCACATGGGAACTCAATGACAAAATACTTTTATCAGATTCATTGGATCAATAATTTTGGATTCCCACTTTATTGATAAATTATAAATTTTCCGAATTTAGTTTATAGATAGAAAAAAGATCCTCGGAATTTTAGACGTTTACAATTAACAAAAGCAGGTAGTCATATCATACCTTTGACAACTGAGAAATTTCAGTGAAAGACGTTTCTGAGAAGCAGAAGAAACAATAATAGGAATTTTAGAAACGTGATCTGTTTGAAAACAAAGTCTTTTTCCAATTCCACTTTTGTAGAAAGTATATATACAGTATCTTGAAAAATATTTCAAATATGTATGTAAAATATTTTTATCTTTTGAGAATACGAACTAAAAACGATGATTCAATTCGTGATAAGAATTCTTGAACAAAAGATTCGTATGATATATAAAGTTAGGTTTATATATATATATATATATATATATATATACATTTTTTTTTTTTTTTTTGAGATAACATTCTACCACAACATAAACTTCTTTGAAAATCTTTCTAACAATATTTTATATAAAACTTTTTTCAAAATTCTTAACACTTCTAATTCCAAATGTATAAATATAAATTTTATAAAGTTTGTTTGTGGATAATTCATTTCTAAATAAACATATCATAAAACTATGTGTTTTGTAAGTAGACAATAAGACTTCTTCACACACCATAAGTTTTAAGCCAGCACAACCGGTTTCGAAAGGACGTAGTCTTCCTTCATCAGGTGCAAAAAACACGTGCTACTGCCTTGGAGGCAAAAGCAAGACTGAAAGCTGGGCAAAATCCAGAGCGGGGGGAGGAACACAAACAACCAATAGGAAGCATCATGCAGGACCAATCAGAGAGGAACACACATGCACACACAAAAACAAAAGGAGGGAGGGAAGGAATAAACAATTTTATTTTATTTTTTTAATGATTTATTTATTTATTTATTATTCAAATTAATATTATACTAAAAAGTAAATTTAATAAAATTAATTATTTTATTATTATTATTATTTATTTTTAGAATTATTTAATTATAACAATTATAATGTTATAAGCACAAAGAAGGAAATTATTTAATTGAATTAAACAAATTTTTCCAGGCTATAGACAGCAAAATGGAATCAGATTTTTCATTGACAATTTTATCACGATTAAGGTAAATAGCTAAATTTTCCAAAAAATCCAATTCGGAAATGCGTTTGGCATGAAAGATAATTTTGGCACTCTTAAAATTAAAACTATGATCAAATTCCCAACTGTGCTTCGCAATAGAAGATTTAGAAATTTCTTGATTAACAACATATCGAGAATGTTCACGTAAACAGCATTCAAGATTTCTTTTTGTTTGACCAATATAAGATAAATCACAATTATTACAAGGGACATTATAGATACCCCACTTATGAAGCTCGGGAACAGGGGATTTAGTTGAAGGGAATTGGAATTTATTGACAGGTTTAAAAATAACGTGGAAATTGAAACGCTTTAAAACTTTAGCTAATTTAAAACATAAGGGGGGATAAAAAGGCAAGACAACAAGATTATCAGGTTTAATTTTATCATCAATGGAAAGGGTTGAATTATAAGTTGGCCTACTGAACTTTTTGATAGCTTTATCAATAATAGAGGATCTAAAACCTCTTTTAATAGCAACGGACTTTAAATAATTGAGTTCTTCTTTAAGAGAAGAAGTATCAGAACAAATTTTAAGGGCACGATACACGTAAGTGTAAAAGGTGCCAATTTTTTATTTAGCCGGATGATTAGAGAGAGCATGGGGTGGGTTAGAAACAGAGAAAGGTTTCCTGTACACAGAGGTTTTAAAAGAGGAACCGCACCTAGTAACTAAAACATCAAAAAAGGGAAGTTGATTACAATTTTCTAACTCAAAGGTAAACTGAATATGGGGATCAATAGCATTAGCAATATTAAGAATGGCAGAAACATCAAACGGATTTTCAACAATAATGAAAGTGTCATCTACGTAACGTAACCAGCATTTTAAATTTAGCATCTTTAATAATTTTTAATCAAAATAATGCATATAGATATCGGCAAGAATAGGAGATAAAGGATTACCCATATTTAAACCATCACACTGTTTATAAAATTTGTTATTAAATTCAAAAGTAGTTTGGGAAACACAGAGTTTAGTTAGATTAACAAATTCTTTGATTTCAATGTCAGAATAATGAAATTCGCGTAGCCTTTTTTCTAAACAATTAAGCGCACCTTCAGTGGGGACATTAGTAAATAAAGACTTCACATCAAGAGATAACATTGTGCAATTTACAGGATTCAGATTATTTAACTTCTTAACAAAATCATAGGAATTATTTATAGTATGACTATTAACGCTGCATAAAGGAGAAAATATAGAAGCTAAAATTTAAAGAGGGGATAAGTAGCAATACCAATATTCGAAACAATAGGTCTGAGGGAAACATTACTTTTATAAACTTTAGGTAAAGCATAAAAACGAGCGCAAATTGCTGAAGAAGGGGAAACCGAGAATTTGGTATTGTCATGAAGAACAATGGAATTTTTAACAGCTTTTTGAACAGAGCTTAGAAGTGATTTAGTTTGGTCTTTTTTTAATTTCAGTATAAGGTCCTTCAGATAAAAGAGAATTAACTTTATCAACATAATCAGTTTTGTCCATGAGAACAATCTGGCCACCTTTATCCGCTTTAGTAATGACAAGATTTTGATTAGATTTAAGTTCTTTAAGAGCAACACTCTCAGATTTAGAAAGATTAGATTTATAATTGGAATTGTTGGAAGAAATGCAATCAGCAAGAATATGGCGCAGAGATTCTTTTTGAGAGGTAGATATTTTACTATATTTTAAAGAAGCCTCAATGGGAGCAATTAATTTAGAAATTGAAGGTTTACAAGATTGGGAAAAATTCAAACCGAGTTCTAACACATTATTTTGTGGAGCAGTTAAGTTATGTGAAGACAGATTAACTATGTAATTTTCTTCAGGAACTTTGTTAATTTCACGAGAGGTTTTTTGGTTTTTACACAAAACAGAAAACTTAGAATCTAAATTACGTTGATGAGCAGAATTAAGTGAATGTAAGGAAAATAATTATCATTTTCCGAAACAGCAAAATCATTGAAGTTTTTACCAAGGAAGATCCAATTATAAATCTAATCTTTCTAAATCTGAGAGTGTTGCTCTTAAAGAACTTAAATCTAATCAAAATATTGTCATTACTAAAGCGGATAAAGGTGGCCAGATTGTTCTCATGGACAAAACTGATTATGTTGATAAAGTTAATTCTCTTTTATCTGAAGGACCTTATACTGAAATTAAAAAAGAAAAAACTAAATCACTTCTAAGCTCTGTTCAAAAAGCTGTTAAAAATTCCATTGTTCTTCATGACAATACCAAATTCTCGGTTTCCCCTTCTTCAGCAATTTGCGCTCGTTTTTATGCTTTACCTAAAGTTCATAAAAGTAATGTTCCCCTCAGACCTATTGTTTCGAATATTGGTACTGCTACTTATCCCCTCTCTAAATTTTTAGCTTCTATTTTTTCTCCTTTATGCAGCGTTAATAGTCATACTATAAATAATTCCTATGATTTTGTTAAGAAGTTAAATAATCTGTATCCTGTAAATTGCTCAATGTTATGTCTTGATTTGAAGTCTATATTTACTAATGTCCCCACTGAAGGTGCGCTTAATTGTTTAGAAAAAAGGCTACGCGAATTTCATTATTCTGACATTGAAATCAAAGAATTTGTTAATCTAACTAAACTCTGTGTTTCCCAAACTACTTTTGAATTTAATAACAAATTTTATAAACAGTGTGATGGTTTAAGTATGGGTAATCCTTTATCTCCTATTCTTGCCGATATCTATATGCATTATTTTGAGAAAAAATTATTAAAGATGCTAAATTTAAAATGCTAGTTACGTTACGTAGATGACACTTTCATTCTTGTTGAAAATCCGTTTGATGTTTCTGCCATTCTTAATATTGCTAATGCTATTGATCCCCATATTCAGTTTACCTTTGAGTTAGAAAATTGTAATCAACTTCCCTTTCTTGATGTTTTAGTTACTAGGTGCGGTTCCTCTTTTAAAACCTCTGTGTACAGGAAACCTTTCTTTGTTTCTAACCCTCCCCATGCTCTCTCTAATCATCCGGCTAAATAAAAAATTGGCACCTTTTACACTTACGTGTATCGTGCCCTTAAAATTTGTTCTGATACTTCTTGTCTTAAAGAAGAACTCAATTATTTAAAGTCCGTTGCTATTAAAAGAGATTTTAGACCCTCTATTATTGATAAAGCTATCAAAAAGTTCAGTAGGCCAACTTATAATTCAACCCTTTCCATTGATGATAAAATTAAACCTGATAATCTTGTTGTCATGCCTTTTTATCCCCCCTTATATTTTAAATTAGCCAAAGTTTTAAAGCGTTTCAATTTTCACGTTATTTTTAAACCTGTCAATAAATTCCAATTCCCTTCAACTAAATCCCCTGTTCCCGAGCTTCATAAGTGGGGTATCTATAATGTCCCTTGTAATAATTGTGATTTATCTTATATTGGTCAAACAAAAAGAAATCTTGAATGCCGTTTACGTGAACATTCTCGATAAGTTGTTAATCAAGAAATTTCTAAAACTTCTATTGCGAAGCACAGTTGGGAATTTGATCATAGTTTTAATTTTAAGAGTGCCAAAATTATCTTTCATGCCAAACGCATTTCCGAACTGGATTTTTTGGAAAATTTAGCTATTTACCTTAATCGTGATAAAATTGTCAATGAAAAATCTGATTCCATTTTGCTGTCTACAGCCTGGAAAAATTTGTTTAATTCAATTAAATAATTTCCTTCTTTATGTTTATAACATTATAATTGTTATAATTAAATAATTCTAAAAATAAATAATAATAATAATAAAATAATTATTTTTATTAAATTTACTTTTTAGTATAATATTAATTTAAATAATAAATAAATAAATAAATTATTAAAAAAATAAAATAAAATTATTGTTTATTCCTTCCCTCCCTCCTTTTGTTTTTGTGTGTGCATGTGTGTTCCTCTCTGATTGGTCCTGCATGATGCTTCCTATTGGTTGTTTGTGTTGCTCCTCCCCCTCTGGATTTTGCCCTGTTTTCAGTCTTGCTTTTGCCTCCAAGGCAATAGCACGTGTTTTTTGCACCTGATGAAGGAAGGCTACGTTCTTTCGAAACCGGTTGTGCTGGCTTAAAACTTATGGTGTGTGAAGAAGTCTTATTGTCTACTTATCGTTTGTACACCAGTTTTTCATTTAGTTTTCGTTATGTGTTTTGTATTATTGTAAATATAGCATAAAAATTTCGTTGCATAACAAATTTTAAAAGATCAAACTGTTCTCCAAAATAATTTTGCTTTAACAAAAAAAAAAAAAAAAAAAAAAAAAAAAAAAAAATGTATAAATATAAATATGAATAGTTATTAAAAATCAAATTTGATATAAACTTATTTGTCTGAAACGAAAATAATGTATTTGTATAATATTACATAAGTATGTATTAGCTACAGAGTCTTGGGATGAGAATCGCATTCCTAAAAAAAAAAAAAAAAAATGAACACTATCCTTACATCAGCTAAGATAAAAAATATACGATTGTTGCCCTCGAAAAAATCAGATTTCTCATTCTGCTTAATGTGTAATGTGTAGTCACTATGTCACATAAAGGGAAGCATGATATGTTTCATTTTAATTGCGAGAACAACTAAGTGAGAAATCGCTTGCGCTATCTATATCTATTAACAATATTTCGAATGAAGTATAAAAAATGACTTCAGGCACACCTAGTGCTTGTAATTATTTAAAATATTATATTGAAGAATTTTTCAGGAATAAAAACGAAAATATGCATGTTAGAAGATAATTTGATAATAATAGTAATAATAATAATAATATTTTTTTTTGGCAAAAATAAGGGTTTTTTACCAGTTAACATAAGGAATATGATATTTTTTCTAATAATGGTAATTAATAGAATTGTTTATGCTCCAAAATAGGAAAACAGCATATTACTTTTTAAAGTGACATTTCCAGGAAAAATTTCAACAGCTTTCTATATAAATATATATATATATATATATATATATATATATATACAGAGAGAGAGAGAGAGAGAGAGAGAGAGAGAGAGATTTACATGTAAACTCGAGTAATATTTTCATATACAGTAGAGCGCCGATTACCCTTATCGGTCGGGACCGAGGTCGATCCGGTTAATATGACTTATAAAACGGAGAAGTCAATATTTTTTAGGTAGCTTCCCTTCACACTTTTTCTAGACTTAAGACTGGCAATTGTAGTAGTGCCTATTTAGCATATTACTACTGAAATGTTTAGAAGTTAATTTTTTAACTTTTTAAAATTTTATTTTCTACAAAAATGATACGAATTTGTACATAAAAGCTCACATAGAAATTATATCATAGTATTACATTGTATTACAGTATATTATTGCAAATTAAAAAAAAAAAAAAAAACAATTTATTTTGATGGTAAAAAGAAATTCTTGAGAGTCTTCTGATTCATGTAGGATTTTTCAATAGCCGATACAATTCATACTGCATTTTTTTTTTTTTTATCACCGATGCACTAAATCGCCCATTGTAGAGTCCGTGTTCTAATTCAGTGAAGAAGCCAGTCAAAAGAAAATGAACCAGCAAACGCATCCCTACCCTCTCTAATTCTTGGATAAAGAAAAATCATAATCCCTTCATTCAGGCCTTTCCACACTCCCCCCTCACTAAAACTGTCATAGTCCTAATATAAGGTCTATGGAAACTGTGCGGAAGAAAGCGATTGTAGGGGGCGGGGGACAAAAGGAGCGATTTCCACCGTCTTCAGAGAAGAAAAACTGATTTTTTTTTTTTTTTTTTTTTTTTTTTTTTTTAAGAAGGCTGGAAAAGAAAAATAAATGCTCCATGATCGATCCGGTTATTTCGATATTCCGGTTAATCGGCGTTCGGATAATTGACGCTCTACTGTACTACTTTAAACACACCTTTTTTCCCCCCTTTTTTTTACGAAATCTGCATTTATGCATGTCTTCTGAAAAAAAAAAAATAATTGTAATTTTAATAATTTAAATTAATCTACTTTTAGTTATATCTACTAATTATATCTACTTTTAGTTAATTATATCTACTTTTAGTTAAGAAAGCTTGATGATCGCTAGAATCTGAAATTTTTGTCTTGCAGAAAAATGAAGTAAAATTCTGTAATTATTTCGTGTGTGAGAATGATTTTCTATTGTTATAAAGTTCGTTATAACCGTACTCTGTAGTTCAGAGTCAATATGGTTATCGTCTGCTACGAGAATGGACCAGGTTTGATTTCCGACTGATCGAAACTTCAATTTTTTAATCTTAATCTAGATTCATTGTATGAAAAAAAATCATTCGGTGTATACTTTTTCTTTTCTTATTTATTGTTATTGTTGCTGTTGTTGCTATTGATGTTGCAGTTGTTGTTGTTACTGCTAATGTTGCTATTGTTGTATCATTTTCAAAAAAGTCTTGGAGTAATATCACTCTTAATAAAGAGTGAAAAAATCTCAATCTTTCGAAAAGATATAGTATTTCATTCTTTAGAGGTTGTTTACATTTTGATATGTTAAAACACTGATTTGCTACTTTATAAAATTCAGATCTCACTCTTCATGTTTAAGAGATCCATATATATGAAACTGTTTCTACCAATATCTACCAATATTAATGACACTGTTCATAATTGCCGAAACGTCAGTGGAGGCCCTCTGATGAGACTCAAAACGGTTTTGGGCTGTGTCTGTGTGTCTGTCTGTCTGTCGCGCGATAGCGGCCACAAAAATAGCGCTATTGACTTAAAATTTGGTACACATGTTCATGAGCACCACGAAATGAGCTGTATAGTTTTTGGTATGTATTCCATTTGTAGTTCGTATACAGGGACACGCCAAAGTTTTTCTTATCATTACGGCCTATGGGAGGAATTTGTATGTATCGCGATAGCGGCCGCAAAAATAGCGCTATTGACTTGAAATTTGGTACACATGTTCATGAGCCCCACGAAATCAGCTGTATAGTTTTTGGTATGTATTCCCTTTGTAGTTCGTATACAGGGACACGCCAAAGTTTTTCTTATCATTACGGCCTATGGGAGGAATTTGTATGTATCGTGATAGCGGCCGCAAAAATAGCGCTATTGACTTGAAATTTGGTACACATGTTCATGAGCCCCACGAAATCAGCTGTATAGTTTTTGGTATGTATTCCCTTTGTAGTTCGTATACAGGGACACGCCAAAGTTTTTCTTATCATTACGGCCTATGGGAGGATTTTGTATGTATCACGATAGCGGCCGAAAAAATAGCGCTATTGACTTGAAATTTGGTACACATGTTCATGAGCCCCACGAAATCAGCTGTATAGTTTTTGGTATGTATTCCCTTTGTAGTTCGTATACAGGGACACGCCAAAGTTTTTCTTATCATTACGGCCTATGGGAGGATTTTGTATGTATCGCGATAGCGGCCGCAAAAATAGTGCTATTGACTTGAAATTTGGTACACATGTTCATGAGCCCCATTAAATCAGCTGTATTGTTTTTGGTATGTATTCCATTTGTAGTTCGTATACCTGTCCGTCTGTCTGTTTGTCTGTCGTGCGATAGCGGCCGCAAATATCACTCTCATAACTTAAAATTTGGTATACATGTTCATGATCCCCACGAAATTAGCTGTATAGTTTTGGGTGCGCATTCCATTTGTAGTTCGTGTACAGGGACACGCCAAAGTTTTTTGAAGTGAAAACTTCTTTAGGCGCGTTGAGCACTTTTGGGTGAACAAAAATCTTTAAACTCCCGTCATCGTCAGCTAACGCTTTCCATTTGAAGTGAAAACTTTTGGGTGAAAAAAAATCATTGAATTCGCGTCATCGTCAGTAAACGCTTTCCATCCTTGTATAATACAAATAATGTACCATACAATTAACTTGCTAATGTGAAGTGTTAGTAATTTTATAGTATATATTGTTTTAAAATCTGGTGCGGCTCTACACGACTTCTCTCATCTCCGAGCACTGTCTCTTTTGCAGTTAGACCTCACAAAACCATGAGAAAGCCCAAAGCTGCCATTTTTCTCACGTTTTTACAATCTGGTGCGGCTCTACACGACTTATTTTATCTCCGGACACAGTCTCTTAAAGATTGCAGCCGGAAACGTTGCAGTTAGACCTCACAAAACCGTGAGAAAGGCCAAAGCCGCAATTTTTCTCATGTTTTTACAATCTGGTGCGGCTCTACACGACTTCTCTCATCTCCGGACACTGTCTCTATTGCAGTTAGACCACACAAAACAGTGAGAAAGGCCAAAGCCGCCATTTTTCTCACGTTTTTACAATCGGGTGCGGCTCTACACGACTTCACTCATCACCGGACACAGTCTCTTAAAGATTTCAGCCGGAAACGTTGCAGTTAGACTTCACAGAACCATGAGAAAGACCAAAGCCGCCATTTTTCTCACGTTTTTAAAATCTGGTGAGGCTCTACACGACTTCTGTCATTTCTGGACACTGCCTCTTAAAGATTGCAGCCGAAAACGTTCCAGTTACACCTCACAAAACCGTGATAAAGGCCAAAGCCACCATTTCTCTCACGTTTTTACAATCTGGTGCGGCTCTACACGACTTCTCTCATTTCCGGACACTGTCTCTATTCCAGGTAGACCTCATAAAAACCGTGAGAAATGCCAAAGCCGCCATTTTTCTCACGTTTTTACAATCGGGTGTGGCTCTACACGACTTCACTCATCTCCGGACACAGTCTCTTAAAGATTGCAGCCAGAAACGTTGCAGTTAGACTTCACAGAACCATGAGAAAGACAAAAGCCGCCATTTCTCTCACGTTTTTACAATCTGGTGCGGCTTTACACGACTTCTCTCATCTCCGGCCACTGTCTCTTAAAGATTTCAGCCGGAAGCGTTGCAGTTAGACCTCACAAAACCGTGAGAAAGGCCAAAGCCGCCATTTATTTCACGTTTTTACAATCGGGTGCGGCTCTACACGACTTCACTCATTTCCGGACACTGTCTCTTAAAGATTGCAGCCGGAAACGTTCCAGTTAGACCTCACAAAACCGTGATAAAGGCCAAAGCCGCCATTTCTCTCATGTTTTTACAATCTGGTGCGACTCTACACGACTTCTCTTATTTCCGGACACTGTCTCTATTCCAGTTAGACCTCACAAAACCGTGAGAAAGGCCTAAGCCGCCATTTTTCTCACGTTTTTACAATCTGGTGCGGCTTTACACGACTTCTCTCATCTACGGCCACTGTCTCTTAAAGATTTCAGCCGGAAACGTTGCAGTTAGACCTCACAAAACCGTGAGAAAGGCCAAAGCCGCCATTTTTCTCACGTTTTAACAATCTAGTGCGGCTCTACACGAATTCTCTCATCTCCGGACACTGTCTCTATTCCAGTTAGACCTCACAAAACAGTGCGAAAGGCCAAAGCCGCCATTTTTCTCACGTTTTTCCAATCTGGTGCGGCTCTACACGACTTCTCTCATCTCCGGACACTGTCTCTATTGCAGTTAGCGCATTAAATAATATTGTAATATAATTTTTGTAGTAGTAGTTTATATTAATGAATAAAAAAACACTTCATTTAAAAGTATTTACTACACAATAAAATATTTCCTGACGATTCAAGAAATGCACACGTAATTGTTCACGTTTTCACTTCTGTCGGCACTCCTGAATGCAACTTTTTTTTTTTTTTTTTTTTTTTATCATTACGGTCTATGGGAAGAATTTGTATGTACCGCAATAGCAGCAGCAAAAGTCCTTCGGTTGACTTGCAAATTGGCGCACATGTTCCAGCTTTGCATAAACGTAGGTAGCTGTATAATTTTTATTGCTATATTGGTTAAAAAATGTGTATAGGGACACGCCAAAATTCTTAACATTACGGCATAAGGGGTGAATTTCTTTTAAACGCATTTTAATAACAATTCTTTTAATGAAGAAATTGAAACTAGCGTACGTGAGTAATATGCTTAAACTCATGTTGTTTCAAGAAAATATGTGCTCTTAAGCTTTCTAATTAATGTACAGGACCTTACAAAAGTTTTCTGATAATGTCACGTAGTCATGCGAACTATGTTAAATTTGGAACAATTATTAATTTTAAACGCAAAATAAGCTGAGTAGTTTTTACTGGTGTATACAATGTTTATGGTTTGTTTACAGAGCCACAAGAAAGGATTTCGTAACGTTAGAGCCTATGGACAAACTTTTATTTAAGCGCGCTCATTAATGCGTTTATGCTGAATTGAACTTAATAAAATTAACATAAATTATAAAGATGCTTAAAATCATGTTTACTCTTGAAAACAGTTATGTATAGTCTAAAGAATTTATGAGACCACACAAAATAATTCCGAGTATATACTATAATCCTCCAAATGATGTCAAATTAGATTGAAAAATTAATGAGTTATAATTAATTAAATTTATTCTTATTATTGGCGTTTATAATGACTGTGGCTACTTTTCCGGGATACATAAAATAATTTCGTACTATTACGGTCTATAGTCAATATTTCTAAAAAGTTTATTTTAACATGGTTACACTCCATCAAATATAATGCAATTTTATTAAAATATTAAAAGCATGTTTTCCTGTTCATAATTGTGGGCATAGACTTAGAAATTAGTTTAAAGGTCACGCAAAATATTTCCGATATGCTATGTAATTTTTTTTTGTATGAAAAATGATAGTTATGAAATTTGGTATTTATGAATTTCAGGGAAATAATACAAGACCGTCGTTTATTAAGAATACATATTGTTGCGTACTTGGGGGTCCGTAAGTTGTCCGAGAATGAAAGGCGAAACTTGCAAAAATTCAGTGATGTATTCACAGAAAGTTCCAGAAAAATACAGGTCTATAAACCAAGTATCAGCTTCAAATCAACCAGTAAACACAGCTTAAACAACATTCGTTAACAGCAAAACAACAGCCGTTAACAGTAAAACATCAGTACAAACTGTTTAGCAATAACACATATAGAAAGTCTCATCCAAAGAGACTCAAAGCAAAGCAAGCATTTGACGAAACTGACACAGATCTGACACTGACCGCCTTGGTGAAGAAATGCTCCTTTTATACTTTTCTATCGAACACAGACGGTTCTGGAAAATTCTCGTATCTCATAATGAGATTAGAGCTTCCATATTTGGTATATCCCTAATAAGGATTTTCTCGCCAAGGTCGCCAAAAAATAGCAAGGGGGAAATAGTCGCCAAATTTGAGGCCAAATCCCTTTCTTCCCTTATAGTAGCTTTTTTAAGTGTTTTTAAGGGAAAATTAGGCGATTTTACGCTAAAACGACTAGAAATGCACAAAGTTAGCATTTTATTAACTTTACTAAACCTTTTGAAAGAATTTATACAAAAATAAATGCCATTATTTACAATTCTGTAACACTTTATAGGATATACAAATAGAGATACAGCGGGGGTTGAGGGGGGCGGCAGCCCCTCTCAAGAATGTATCTGATTATGGTAACAAGTCGATAGAATCAATATATACGATTATATAATAAGGAATAAATAAAAATGACCTATTGAATAATGTCTGATGTAAATAGGACGTTGAGGCTCCTGATCTGCAGATCTACTAGTGTTTAGTCATTTTCCTGTATTTATAGACGCCCTGACAAGTTTATTAAGCATTTTAAATAAACCATCTCCTCTAAGAGATACTTTAGTAGAGATAAGTACAGAGTCCGCAAAATCTTGAAGCGCTGCGCTCTGATGCACTAGCCAACAGATAATTTTTAAGTGGCGAGATTAATTTTTTTAAACGATACCGCACTTTTTGAAATCAGTATGGGTGCTATGATTTACACTTCAGCACCTTCTATATCGTGTAGTAGGATGCATCGAGATTACTTACCTACTTATGTATTGTAGTAGCTGATCTTTCATCGCCTCGAAAACCGCTTCTTCTACATCTGCTTTTCTATCAGTCTTTATATAACCTGCATCTATCCAGCAGACATGTATGTATTCAATTCCGTACATCTGCCTAAACAAGCGTGAAAATATTTGAAAAACTAGCTTTGTGCGAAAACACTCATAATATATTTTTGTTACCACTATACTACTCCAATTCAAAAAATTAGAATAAAGAAAGAAAATATGGTCCAGAAAATGGCAAATCTAATTTATCAAATAAATAATCAATGATATCAAATATAAATTATCATAACATAAAAGATTATAAGAACGTAAGCATTTTACAAGAAAATAAAAAGCATATTTAAAATATCAAAGTTAAAAAGACTCAAAATATTAGAATACTTTATAGCTTGGCTCAAGCAATTATAATATAAACTATTTTTCTATTGCTTTAGAGAACAGCTGTAAAATTCATTAACTGCGGAAAGTAAAAAATAGTACGGAAAAATAGTGCCACGGAAAGTAAAAAATAGTTTGGCATTTGATTATACATGTTTAAAGACTTAAACAAGAAGCTTTTTACAAAAAGTGTTTAAAACGTTCCGTTAAATTTACAACATCCGTCATGGTATGGGGCTTCCTGACTGCACAAAGCCCAGGTGGGCTGTGTATTGCTTGCACAAAAATCCATTCAGAAGTATATCAAGAAATTTTTTAACACATCATGGTACCTTCATCTGAGGATTTATGAAGTGACGATTTCATGTTTCAACAAGATTCAGCTTCTGGCCACACTTTCAAATCGACAGCTACATGGCTTCAAAAGAAGGAAATAAACGTAATCCCATGGTCTTCGAACTCACCTGACCTAAACCCCGTCGGGAATTTATGGGGAATTATAAAAAAACGACTTCATGAAGTTACTCCAAGAGACAAAAATATCTTATAGTTTGAGGAAATATGGGCAAATTTTGACAAAATAATTTCTGAAACTTTTGTCAGTAATATGTCAAACCGTTTAAGAACTGTCTTTAAAGCTAATGGTGATGCAACAAAGTGGTAATTAGCATGTAAAAAATGTCAGACTTTAAATTGTGTACAATATACACTCTATAACAAAAAAAGTGACGCTTCCAGAAGAAGTAATGCAAATTGGACACAAATTGACATACGTACAGGTTTTGATGAAATGAAGCACCGATTCATCATTATCATCGATCCTATGTGCAACTGGTATTTCCGTGACTTCAAATACCCTTAATAGGCGGGTCAGTGGGGTTGAGCTCAGTCCCCGGATATCTCTTCCACTGATTACGTTTGGAGCATCATAAAAAGTGTCCTACAACCAGCTCGGGATTTTACCAATCTAACTCAACATTTGAACAGAATTTGACACGATACTTTACAGGAGCATATCTTCCAACTCTACCAATTAATACCAAGCCGAATAACTGCGTACATAAGGGCCAGAAGTGGACCAACGCGTTATTGACTGGTTTACTTTGTGAGGGCCTTTCTCTTGATTAAATCATTCAAATTTCCTAAAACTGTAATCAATTGTTTTTCTCTATATATAAATCACATCTACCAATTTTTGCCCAGTTCGGACCACCCATCCCACCCCATCTATCATATTTTTTCCCCTCTTCTTCTTGGTGCGTCGTTTTTTTTTTTTTTTTTTTTTTTTTTCTTTAAGAGTGTATTTAAATTATTCTAATTTTTTGAACTACGTTATGAAATATT